>APFE031643658.1:42678-92707 GCA_000404065.3 Pinus taeda | reverse complement strand
GTAAAGGTCAAAAGGCGCGAGTTTCATCTTAAAAAAGTTACTTGTGGTCACTTCTAGAGCCTTCTAGAAGAGTGTTTGATGTGTATTGAGTGCCTCCAGATGGTTCATGCATCCCTATGATAGAGGACTTATCCCATCAAGAGAGGAGCTACCCCATCCAAAAGAGGGAGTATCCCATTGATGTTGGAACTGAATAACTTCCTCTAGAGTACTATAAATATAGGCCTTGGGCCAAAGGGAGGGGAGGTTGAAAGCTGAACTTTCTAAAGGGTAAATGCTGCTGGAATTAGGACTTCCATTGTTGACTTGTGAGGAGAGATCACTATCCTTTCTTGTTGCCATATTGGGAGTGGGTGAGCTTGTCAAAGTAGAGGAAATCTCTTGTTGGACCCTGGGAGGAGCTTGCACAACACCAAGGCTCAGGTTGTAATGGTTCCTTTTTTGTTTCCTTAATACAAATAAGTCCATTCTTCTCAATGATTTGTTGTTAATGAATTATTTCATGTACTCCTTGGTCTATGTGATGAATATGCTTTGTTTTATGAAATATTCAGGTGTTATGTAATCGTTTGCTTTGTTAGTGTATGCAGGTCTTAAAGTGAAGGAGGAGCTCATCTGGATCAGCAAGGCTGGACTACTACAACAAGCGTTGGACCTAAGGTAAGATCGAAAAACACTTGGTTCTCATAGAATGATGTATGTTTAGAGAAGGATTGCTCTTGTTTGGTTTGTTTGTCACTAGAGAGTCTTAGACTCCTAGGGAGGTTAGGTTTGTCCGCAAAAATAACTCTTTCCGCATGACAAGATGTTCTCTGGGTAACTGATTTTAAACCTGAACTGTCTTATCTCCCTCGGTTTCAATAATACGCCCATATCTTAACTAAATATCATTATACTCCCTTAGATCGGCTCCTTCTGGTGTTTCTATGATTTGGACAGATTGGACCGGTCTGTTATTAGGATTGGGGTTGGGTTGGGTTGGGAGTTGCAGTCTCAGATTAGACTAGGGATTTTGTTGTAAGGCTGGCAGTGTAGGTTGAGGGAGCGGAATGGTTCCTACTGGCTGATGCATTGGTCTCTCCTAGTTTGTCTGCTAGGCTGAACTTTGTGAAGTAGGGGGAGTCCATTGTGGTGGGTATGCATTACTTGGCCAATATGGTGGGGTATAAGGAAGATTCGGCCAAACAGACTGGCTTGCCTGATTCAGCCACGGGGGTGAGGAAGGAAACGACTATGGTGACCAGTTTGGAAATGGGGGTTAAAATTGACTTTGCCACATATTATATTGTTGAGCATTATACCGCGGAGGCTAAAAAGAAGAATTTGGGTCTAGAAACATACCATATTGTCACGGCTCCCATTGATAGCACTGGTTGATCAAATACATTGATTCGAGCTCTTCTTCTACTTCCTTATATACTTCTTTCAATCCAAGAAGCGAGGGACAACTCTCCATAAGGTGATCTTTTGTGCAGATGGCGCATGTTTGGACTACATCCAGTGGACACTCCTTATGGATATGCTTTTTCCTACATCAGGGATAGAAGATTGCCAAATTCTGTTCTGCCTCCATTTGCTTCTATTTGGCCTGCATAATATCAAGTTGTGTAGTTAGTGTCCATAGTATATCAGTTTTAAAACTTTCCAATAAATTTCCAATTTCTACACGCGTTACTCCTTCTGTCGAAATTTTATTATCTCTTACAAACCGATCATGTTCTGTCGGTTTTACTCGTGTGTTGCCTCTCCAGCTCCTGATACATAAATCAATAATGTAAACTAAACTTTCTTGATAAATATCTCCTTTTCCCATAATGTTTAATGTTTCAATCCATTGTTCCTTCATTCCCCTTATTAATGTTGTTTTTAACACATTATCAAGCAAAGGCAGTGATGCATAAAGAGATCTTTCTAGATTATACTGGAAATGTTCCACATACTCCTCTAATGTTTCGTTTGGTCTAGCTATCATTTGGAATATTTCGTCCTTCAATTCTCTAGACCTGCAATAGTCTTGATATTTTTTTAGAAAAGATTCTTTCATTTGATCTCAGTTATTTGTAACCCCACCACCTAATCCCATAAACCATCTTAAAGCAACCCCTTTTACTGTAGAGGGAAATAGTTTCAGTTTCTGGGGGTCGGTGGTGTTATCATACCCCTATACAGCACATCGAATTCAAACAAAAATCCATCCGGGTCTTCTGATGTAAGACCATGGAATGTAGGGATATGTTGAAGAGCGATTGCTTTCATAGGCGCATTTGTTGCAAAATCCACTATGGGGTATTGTAATGTAGAGGTTTCGGTGTTTGGCTAGTTTTGAGCCATTGGGTCGAATATATGCCAATAACCTTCTGGGATATCTAGGAGGGTATTCCTAGGTTGAGAGGGAATGGATTTTGCAGGAATAGTTTTAATAGAACTTCCTCTATCTGGGATAATGAGAGTGCCTAATGTCTGAGGAGATTGAGTTTCTTCAAAGATGATTTTTGCAACACTTCCCTTGTCTGGGCTGTTCAATGGCTGAAGTGTTTCAAGAGGAGATCTAGGTTCCTTTGTTTCCCCTGTCTCTCCTCCTCCTTCACAAAGGTTACTAAAATTCCCTTCTTGCAATAGTTCTGGAGTAGAATTTTCAATTTCTTGAAAGTCCTGCTCTTCAGTTTGACTATGCACCTCAGCAAAGGCTACAGATGGTGATCATGTGGCTTGAAGGGAACTAGTAGGCTGTTTAGAAATAACTTTCCTGGGTCCTATTGAAGGCTGAGATTTTGCTTTCTTGTATATTTCATCTATGAAGGTTGGTCAGCCAAGGGTCACTGGCCGCTTAGCTTTTTCTGGCTTGGGTAGAGGTTTGGAATTATTTTCTGGATTTTTTTGCTTAGTCATGCACACAAATTAACTACTAAATTCTATCCAAAACAAAACAACAAAAAATTTGCAGGAAAGCGGGCAAAGGAGCGGGGCTGTTACACCCTCCACACATAGGTTCTTACCTTCCGTTTTCAAAATCCAATTCTTCCCTAGCAGGTTTGTACACTACCCTGAAGAAAGAACAAATGGGTACACTCTTTCCCCGGCAACGGCGCCAAAATGTGGAGCTATAAAAAGGGTCTCTTTCACCTCTAATTACCTCACATTAATATGTCAATCCAAGAATGTTTTGTTATTTCAAAGAGTGTCTCAGTCTGAGGCTATCATCTGCCAAAGTAATGCTCATAGCACAGTGTTTGAAAATACAAGTGTAAATGGCTGCTTGTTTACAACTAACTACTTTAAAATATTAAACCACACATTCAGAAAACTAAGCAATTTATTAGTCAAGGGTTCGGTAGCGATAACCCATCCCTTTGGAAACTGATGGAAAAGGAAGCCAAAGAACAGATCGTGGATCTGGGAGCCAGATAGTAGATTTCAATGCTCACTACAGCCTGAGATCGTTCTTCACACCAAAATAAGAAATGACAAGAAATGAAACAGTAGATAATAAATGGAACAACAATTAAGAAATAGAACAACGGTCCTGAAATGGAACATCAATTACGAAATAGAACAACAAACCTGAAATGGAACAGCAGTTAAGAAATAGAACAACAACTAAGTCTAACAAGCAGTAACACCTTAGTTTGTAAGATCGAATGTAATAATCGTAATCCACAGGACTCAAATGGAAATCTTTCACTCTTAAAGGTGGATTGAATAACACACCAAAATGGAACAACACTGATTACTGATGAATTATAGAGCAACGCTTAAAAACCATATATACACACAACACACTTTAATAGTAATCTGATCAAGTTATCAATCTCAGTTAGAAAGAGTACGACTTCATTTCAAAATAGAACAACATTGTTTATAAATCCATCAATCGCAAAGAACATAGCTCCCAAGATGAATTCCATAATATTAATGAACAAGTGCACAACACAAAGGCTCTGTAATGGAACAACAACAGTATTCTGTAAAGACTAGTAGTATTATATCAACACCTAAAAGAACAGTGATATGATGTAGAGTCAATACAATAGTTCTGTCTTTAGAAACCTTTATAAATTAAACATAATAGAGCATGTGATGTAAACCTACAAAACACATCATATTACCAAATAACGTCGATAAATAAACCACATAAAAACCAAACGTAATGGTACAAGAACAAGTGTCCTCCAGGGCCAGGCCCTTAGCCTCCAGGGGTACACCGCTTGAAGTTATTCCAGACTCAAAGATGAAATAGTAACCAAGTTTGTATTAATGCATAAAGTGAAATTACAATAGATCAGTTCTTAATGAGACATGATGATCAAAGTTTTGATCTTAGAGGAAATTACATAAAACATAACAACATCTAACTCTCTTTCTCGAGTTAACAGTGTTGCCTCTTTTATAAGGGTGAAGGCAGAGATATCTAAGTGTAGAAATAGATAAAACAACGATCCCTCCAGATCAAGGATCCTGAGGGATTCGCTGAACCATTAGTACTTAGTCATTTCTTTCCTTTCCTGCGTCGAGCCGATATCTCCACTTCCTTTCGAAGGCTGATTCGCTTTGATTTGCTTTGCCTTGTTTGCATACGGTCTCCTATCAAAGGGACAATGATTAACCCATCCTTGTCCTTTCCTTTGGAACGACAACTTATCGCTTTTCCCACTTCCTGCATAAGGAAATGACAATTGTCATTTTTTTCATCTTGCATCTTAATCTCACATGTTTTATTACAAATTTTTATAGTTTTCTTAGTTCATGATGCAAAAGGTTTGTAAGTTCTGATGAAAAGACGCTGAAATAATTATCAAAAACATACCTTCTTTAGTACTCCACAGTGTGTTGTCAATATATTCACTACAACTTTTAAATTGGAAAGTAGAGCCACTGGTTGTGGTTGTTATGCCCCCCTGCATCATTTTTAGAAGTTTCAAGAAGCCTCACGAGGTTCATGCTTGAACTAGACCAACTTTCGAAGGCCACATAAGTCTGAGAAACTCCCCTGACGCACAAATCTTCTTTGTCGATGCTAACAGAAAATTATTTGCATGAATTTTCCTGTAAATCTCCAAACCCTTGATTTGAATTTGGTTCTGCATAGGTATTGTTGCTTCTTCTCAAAATTTTGTGCTCGAACATTGATCTTTACATGGATTGGCCGTACATTTTTATCTTGACTTTGATTAGGTAGCTACTAAACATGAGGTATCAATGATCCATCTATCCATATATCACATCCCACTACTATTCAATGTATTAATCTTAGTCAAGAAGCCTAGCCTAACTACCTTGACACATGTCCTCGATGTTGTTACACATTCGTGCACAGTGTAAAACTCATCTTAATCATGATGAGCAAGATATCATGAGTTCAATTAACCGTGTGTAAATCCTACCATTCATAGTAAATGGATCCATGATGTACTAGTGATCTTGTCTCGTCATGTGGTGTGAAGACCTATTTTAACACCTTTTGGTTATACCTCTTGGTCCTTGAAACTAACTTGGTAGATCCACCAAAAGTGTAGTAGAGGTATTGGCATATGTTTTATTGGTTTTTCAGTAATGGATTTTGCAGTGTAGACATATGGTATATAATGACTCTTTAAAATTTAATTCAGTATATTGGCTTTTGAAGAAGCGTGGTGGGATTATGGAATTATTATAAGAAGACCAAATTGTCTTTCTAGGGTTTCCACTATTTGAAATTTCATAGAAGCATGAAAACATGACTTTCTATGAAGTGGTGAAAATTATTATTTACCACTAAACTTATTTATGCCAAAATGAATTCATTGAACTCCATAGTAGGTGTTACTAAAAAGATGATTATTGAGAATGGTTCTATCAAATAAAGAATACTCTCATTTTTAACGATTTATGGGAAGGTGTTTGTGAAGGAAGGGATAAAAATGGACTAAAACAAGCTGAAGATTAAAAGAAACTTACAATTTGGAGGAATAAGGATAAAAAGGTGTACGAATTGATTTCTACATCAGTAATAAAAGAGTTAAGATGACATATTCTTTCCAACACCACAACATTTGAATCATTAAAGAAGTTACAAGAACTTTATGACTCCCATTCAGAGTTGGAATCATAAAACGAACTATTAAATGTTATAGATGTGGTAAACTTCATCACATTACCCATAATTGTCACACTCCTCGGGAAAAGATTAGTGAGAATAAATAAAAAAATTGTGAGATGTTGGCTTTTTGGGGCCTGACCCAGGTTCAGAGGTGATTTAGCCAAACAAATCATGGTACTACTGAACTTTGCGGTAATAGTTTGTAGAGTGCCGACTAAGCTCTCAACCGAAGTAGTATGGGAGGGTGATAGAACTAGGTTTCTACACCCTGGAGATTTCTGATGAGTTCAAGTGGTCCGTGGTTCGACCCTGCACGCACGTCGCTATACACACTTTCCTATCCCTCATAGCCTAAGATGCTTCCTTCGCACAACCCTACTCAGGGGATGAACACTGTTATTACCCAAGTCCTTACTAGTATTTCAATGTTAGTTGATTAACTTAGCCTACTTGTATGCGTTAAGTTATACTTAGCAATATAAATCAGTCATACAGGTGCGCGTAGTAAATAAACAGTATAATTGCAATTTATAACAAACATGCATTAACCCAAGCACATATGCATAGAATTATGATAAAGCTTCTCTTTATTATTTTCTTCCTCAGTTACAAACTCGATTTTTCCCTATGCACTCAGCTATAGGGGTCTGCGCACTCAGCTACAGATTACTAGGTCTCTGTGCACTCAGTTGTAGAGCCTTCTCATACCCTATGACCCAAAGACACACTTAGATACTTAGACTCTTTCTCTTGTCTACTTCTTGCTTACTCCTCTTTTACACTTAGATCCTTGCTCTATTTATACAATCCCAGGCTGAACTTACATTAGAAGACTAGGGAGGAAAACCTTGTGACTCTATCATACATTTTACACTCCACGCCTACAATTCGCAGAGTCTTTACAACAATATTGGGTCAAAACATGGTCTTTAAGCCTCAAAACATTCCTTGGGGGGCTTCCATGCTCAACAGGCCCCCAGCACAAACATCGTGACTCACCTTCGAGTCGCTTGGTTGGCATGATGATCTTTGCACGGAGTCCCTCCTACTATTGTCGAACTATACTGAGGTCCGCAACACATTGAACTGTTGCTTGCTGCATCTATTGCATCCGTTGTTTCAAGACCTCTATTTTTGAACTATTTCCATACATCTGTATTGGTATCTGCTGCATAGGTTTATAGTCTTGTGCCTTTGTCCAGCTCCTTGGAGCATGAAGACTATGCTTTTTCTGGCTAGTTAGATAGTCAGCCCACCCTTCTAGGGCTTCAAGCGGCTGCCATTCACTTTGCCTAGGAAGTGTTCTCCATTTAGTTTGACTAGCTGGACTGCACCTCCCTCTGTGACTTCCTTAACCACATATGGTCCCAACCAATGCATTTTGAATTTTCCCAAAAAAAAATTAAACTTACTGTCATATAGTAGCACTAAGTCATTTACCTTGAATGTGCGCAACTTAATATGGTGATCGCACTAGGCCTTTTCTTGCTGATTTTGTACCTACTAATGAAAACTGGCCAAGAACCATTCCTCCTCCAGTTCTTCCAACTGCGAGAGCCTTTCCTCCAAAGATTTGCAATCTGTCATCCCTGTGAGCACTGCTATGCACAGACTAGGTATGATCAGCATGATAGTTTCCATGCCATAAAATAACCGGAAAGGTGTTTGTCCCGTCAGTTTCTTGCACATTATCTTGTAATCCCATAGCACTGTAGTTACACACAGGTTTCGATGGCTTCATGTGAAATCTCTAGTATTTTGTTGAATGCTTCTACTCTCCCATTGGCTTGTGGGTGATATGGTGTGCTTTTCTAATGATACACATGGAACTTCTATGAGCGCACTGATGGTTTTGTTTAGGAAGTGTGTACTGGGATCAATCATTAAGATTTTTGGGTAGCCAAGTTGAGTCAACACATTTTCAAATAAAAACTTTGTAGCTGTAGTGGTCATGCAGTCTATGACTAACTGCGCTTCCACCCATCGTGTCAGGTACTCTGTCATGGTGATGATATAGCACGTGCTCGCCTTTCCCTGAGGTTTGATAGGTCCCACAAAGTCAATTGACCATTTCTCAAAAGGTTTCAACGTCATTTGTGGATTCAATGGCATCTCATCCCTTCCGATGGTTTTCTAGTCCTTTGACATATATCACAGGCCTTACAATGTGCTTTTTAATGCTGGTGAAGGGTTGGCCACCGAAACCCTGCAGGAAGAATATTTTGTGTGGTTGCTCATCCTACATAGTTTCCCATTGCAGCACCCCCATGTGCTTCCATGAGGATCTGACTTCGTTCAAATTCAGGTGCATACCTTCGCAATATCTCATCATTGCCCATTTTATATAGGTGCCCCACCATTATAGAAAAATCTACCGTGTGCACCACCAATTCCTTCTTCTATTGGATAGAGTATTCCTTTGATGCGGTTCCTGTTGTCATAAAGTGGATTAGATCTTCGAAGTGCCTATTTGTGACGCACAGAACAAAGAGTTGTGCATGAGGTAATACTTCATCCAAACTAGTAGGTTCCTCACCCGTCTCAATACGTGACAAGTGATCCGGTCCTGTGTTCAGGCATCTAGGTTTTACCACGACCTCAAAGTCATATTCTTGGAACAATAAGAGCCACCTACATATGTTCCCCCCCAACACAGGCTTATTGACCAAGTACTTTAGCGTAGAATGGTCTATATACATCTTGAGATGTCCTCCTAGCAAATAGTGCTGGTATTTTTGGAGTGCGTACACCATCGCCAACCCCTCGCACTCGATTGTGGAATAGCTCTTCTTAGCTTTGGACAATCTATGAATTGCAAACACAATAGGGTGCTCTAAGCCCTCTCCTCCCTCCTCTGTGAGCACTGCTCCCAGTGCGATACACAATGCATCAACATGGACATGAAACTTCATATCCAATTTTGGGAAGACCAGGATTGGGGCAAAGGCTAATTTCCCCTTTAGGACATCTAGGCTTTTCATGCAATCATCATTCTAGTGAAATGTGACATCCTTTTTCAATATTTTCTCCATCGGCACGGTGATTTGGGCATAGCTTTTGATAAACTTCATGTAGTACCCTATGTGTCCCAAAGTAGTGCGCAACTATTTAACACTTCGCGGTGCTTCCAAATTTGGAATCACTGCAATCTTCGTGGGGTCCACCATTAGTACCTGTTTGTAGAACACATGTCCCAATAGGTTCCCAAAGGGAACGAGGAATGTGCAATTCTTAAGGTTTAGCACAATCTGGTGTCGTCAACAAGTATCCAGCATCAAGTGTAAGCTTGCTATGTGGTGCCTAACCAATCCAAATATAGCCCAATCATCCAAATAGACCTCCAGGAACTTGTCAATGTATTCTTTGAACGTGGAAACAACGATGTGTGAAAGGATGGTTGACATTTTCTTCAACCCAAATAGCATAACCAATTATTGAAAGCAGCCCCATTCTGTTATGAAGGTCGTCTTGCTCCTGTCTTCCAGTTGGATTTTGATCTGGTGGTACCTTGAGAACCCATCCGTGAAAGAGTATGCTTCTTGTCTGCCAACATTTTCCAATACTTCATTTATCAACGGTGTTGAGAATGGGTCATGTACACAAGCATCATTCAACTTTCTAAGGTCCACCCATATTCTTATCTTGCCCTTCTGCTTTTTCTCCTGCACTACCATAGGGCTCACCTAGTTGGATTCTTGCACTGGCTCAATAATTTTGGTTGCTAGCATTTTGTCCAATTCTATGTGGACCTTTTCCTTGTACTTTGGATTCAAGTGGTAAGGCCTATACTTAACTAGCTTCGTGTCAGGTTTTAGGGTGATCTTCATCATTCCTAAGTCGCCAACGATCCCTTTTAAGTCTGTAATCTTGGTTAGCAATAAATCTTGGTACTCACAGAGTAACTCATTGACCTTATCAACCGTGGCATCATCCCAATAATCATCGAGCATTCCATACTTTGGTTCAACCTCCATCCTAATGTTTACCTACTTCATTTTTAGCAGCGCAGTGATGTCAGGATCTTCAATCAATGGTCCTCAAACTTCATGACAACCTTCAGTTTCTGGACTTTTAATTTTCCATGGATCCTCATCGTCCTCCTCAATATTTACATTGTAACACTCCATCACACAACTCAGTTGGTTTTCCCATTCTAACTGAAGCACTTCCATTGGCTCCTGGGGTATTTTGAAGATAACTGCTTTTACTACTTTTAGCGCATCATCAACAGTATACCACCAATGGTCCTCAAACGTGAAGGTTAACAAGAATCCTTCGCAAAAGATATCTTGTGCCATGGTGGAGCTCCATCTCAGTATACCAATTCATCGGTGTGATATCCAAGGTATGATATAATAGATGCACCCACTCAGGTTGTTGCTCTACCCCGTAGACCTTGGTCCATTACGCGAGGTGTGCACGTGGGTCATCCCATCCGTCATACTTGTCTGTTAGCCACATCTGAGGTTTCCCAAATTGTAGACACATCATCCTTCTGCATTCCTACCAGTCCTCAAAATTCTGCTGGTGTGTACCCCACCACCTTGTGGGTGTAGCACACAGTACCCATTTTAGAGCGTCGAACCACTGCTATTCCACCACCTCTCTTTCAAATTTGGTTAGGAAATCATTCACTTTGCTCAACCCATCATACATAGGAAGATCTCTTACTTATGTTGTCACACAGTGTAGTGACCTTATCATCATGTTGCAGTTGAGCATAGTTACCTCGTCTAACCAGTTCAACCATAGTTCTATTTCATCATCTGAATCTAAGGTGCAGGAAATTTTGCGCTCCCATGAAATCCTGTCATCCACTGTTGGATTCACCCAGTCCTGCTCTCGTGCATTTATCTTGTAGATATAGGCTAGATCGTCATCTCTATCATAGTTGCGCACCATCTCTATATAGCGTTATCCTTTCATAGGGTCTAAAGGTACCACTACGCTTAGTGAATTTTTCTCAAAAATCATCTTGCGCTTCTTTAGATTTATCACTCCATTCATGTTAGTGGCCCAATCTATTCCTAGTAGTGCTAGATAGGGAATGTTTTCCACAACAATCTTTATCACTTTGAAATCTACAAGCACACTCTCACCTTCAATATCTACTGTTATTCCCCACAATCTTCCCATCAGTAGGATCATTTCCTGGTTCGCCATTTGCAATTGAATAGGATACCATTGCAATACGGACCTACCCATGCGCTCCCATGTCTGCTTTGGCAGGATGTTCGCATCCAATCCTAGATCCAAAATCACTTGATCCATCTCATATTCTCTAATTTGTGCAATCAATCACATCTCCCTTCTTGCTTGGGTCGTGTGCTTTCTGAGCTTCTAGGCTATGCAGGGTTCTCCTTGTCCAGCACATCTACTGAAGAGTTCTTGCAGTCCCTTCACTACTTTTCTATCACGCAGCAGCTTCATGCATGTCTCCAGAAAGGTAGTGAGCATTGATGGGTCCATCTCTAGTTCTAGTTTGCCTTTACTACCGAAAGTGGAGGCCTCCATGAAGCTCTTATTAGCTTCCATGAATGTCTCGTTCGCGTGCTCTAAATGGAACTATGGTTCCTTTGTTGGAGCCTTGCGAAACTAACCACTCTCTTTGGGTTGCTTGCCCTTCTCATCTCCTATCGTAATACCATTTTAGAGCATTATTTTGGCATTCGGGTCCTCTTCACATGGCTCAGACCCCATCATTTGTAGGTTCTAAGTTTGGGGAGGTTTCAGTTTTGCTTTATTGTGCAACCTTACTATCAATGTGGGGTAGTCGTCCATCTCATGATCAAACCGGGTACAATATAAACATTATGCTCTCTTCAGATTTGTACAATCATAGGCATAATGCCCTAGCCCTCCACAATTGTAATAGATTAGTTGTCCATGACTCCTTCCTAGGCCCATTCCACCTCAACCTCATCTGCACCCTTGAAATCTAGTGTGTGCCATCCCTACACTTTGGTCAAGGGCTTGTGTTTCAGTTTGACTTTGTAGGTGGGAGTCCGATCCATTATCAATTCATAACTTCTATAGGGATGCTCATCGTGACCTACTGGCCTGCGGAAATTACAAAACAATTGTTGGGACATCTGCATATACTTCTATAATAGATGGCAGTTATCTGTAGCATGCTTTCCTCCTATCTGACAAATCGCACACCATAATGCAGGTGCCATGCTCAGTCCTGCTTATGCCTTTGGTCTTAATGGCATTGACCCTCCTCCCGCCAAGTAGTTCACAAAGACTAGACAATGGTCCTGATCATGTCCCTGGTCTTTACACTTTATGCACCATACCTCCTCACGCGCTTCTGGGTGAGTTGTCCTATCTTGTTTCAAGATTTGCATATTGAGGCACAATTTCTTCAACTGTGTGTGGATCTGTTGGACTCCTAGGCTAGGATCTTGTATTGGGGTCTTGTTCAGTCTCATTGTGATTTCGAAGGCCTCAACCTGAGTGGATAACTTATTTTATAACAACACAGTCCTTAGACGTGGCATTAGTGACATTACAAACCATGCGCAATGTTGTCCATTTGTCAAGGTCATGTTGGCTTCATGAATTATCCCCTTTAGTCTCTGATCTAGCTCCCACAGGGTCTCACCCGGAAGCATCATGATTTCTTTAAATCCAATAATCGATTGTCTCTGACTTTGGCCTGTTAAATTCCCTATTTAGCATAGCTTGGATATCTGTGATCCCTACATTTGGATTGCCATTGGAATGTTTAATGTACCACACCACTGCACGATCCTACAAGGTGCTTACCAACATTCCCTTCTTTATATTGTCATCCATCGCTCCTTGTGCTTCTGTCACGTGGAATGAGTCGATCTTGTAGACAAGATAGAGCTTCCTAGAATCTAATGAAGACCTAATGACAAACAAACCAACCAGACACTATATTTCTCTAAATGTGCTTTACAAATAATGGCAAACAAATGTGTTTAAGGCCTACCTCATGTCCAACACAAGTTTGGAGATGCCTTCGCTCCTTTGATCCCAGTAAGTTCCTTTGTCACAAACCTGCAAACACAAACAAGGCAAACGATTAAATAGCACCTGAATAACCAGTATTATAAAACAAATTTAACATGAAAGTCAAGGAATCCATGAAACAAATAACATGAGATACTTGTTGAGAAAAATGAGCTTGATTGTATTAATTCAAAAGGAGAAGAACCTTACAACCTTTTCCTTGACTCTGTACAAGCTCCTCCCAAGGTCCAACAAGAAGTCTCCTCTACTTTGGAAAGCTTCACTCACTCCCCAATGAAGCCAAAAAGGTATGTGATCTCTCCTCTTAAGCTCAAATAGGAAGTCTTGATTTCACTAGAATTTACCCTCAAAAGTTCAACTTCTAACCTCCCAATCCACTGACCCAATGCCTCAATTTATAGTGCAATGGATATCAGTGACCAGGTCCTCCTTCAAAGGGATAGAGTCCTCCTTCAAAGGGATAGCTCCTCTTAACAAGGGATTAGTTCCTCATCTTATGGGATGCATGAACCACTTGGAGCAAACAATCCACGTAACAAATCCTTCTAGAAAACTCTAGAATTAACCCAAGATGAGTTTTTTAAGATAAAAATTGCGCCTTTTGACTTTCACAGGGGTACGCACCCTACCCTTTACATACAGAGCGTATAAGTATGCAGATATCCTGAACAAAAGGTGCGGGCCTGCAGGAAAAAGTGAGAGAAAGTGTGGAACCAGAGTTACATTGCTTTTTTGATGTTTTTCTCTCATTTCTAAAGCTTGTTCTGAAGAGCTGAGGTTTGAGACTTGCTTAGGAAGCTGGTATAGGTGGTGATAGACCCATACCGACTACAAATAATCAAGGTGACAATACTTTTGTGTAACAGATTGCCCCCTAAAGTGCGAAGTCTGTAGTATATGAGGATCTTTTCATTTATCATATAGGAAGAGTGAAGTGCTTTATCATTTCGAGGATCATCTTGCGGAGAGCCCGGTTGGAACCTGTAAAAACATTCAATGCAAAAAATATATATGAGATCATATCATCGCTGAGGTAGGATTCCCATACTCAGATAAAAACTGACTAAGAGACTAAAAATTGACTAGAAGACTAACTACTGCTTTGATATAGGAATGATCTCGTAACACATCATAAGTACAGACACATGTGGACACAGTATGGACGCAGCCATCTGTTTATGAATAGTCCATAATATAATGAATACAAAATTCCTCGTAGCCTGGATGGTGGAAACTAGATCCAGGGTCTTCATTTCTACGTCCCGAAACAGTACGATTCTATCCATGCGATTGAATGTGTCAAAGTCGAACATGGTAGAAACCGCTTGATTACTAGTTAATGATGTAAACTGTTAACAAGCGTGAGAGAAACCACCAATAATGACAATGGATCTCAAAGTACTCAATACAATCCATGAGATGCGATAAGATGTGTTGATGTCGAACATGTCATGGAATCCTTTGATCGAAAGTCAATGATGTAAACTATCGTCAAAGGCGAGAAACCTGCCATTGAGGCATGCAGATCTCAAGGTATTGACGATTCCTAGATCATCTTTCTAGATAATGAGCTGAAGTCGATAGAAAGCGATCCGTCGCAGGAAAGCCCACAACACGTGTAGGAATTTACAGGGTAAGTTTCTCAGAGAGAACACTAGAAGGACACCGCTCACAAATAGATCACAGATCAATACACCAGTATTTTGACGTGGTTAAAACCCTCAGAGAGGGAAACAGTCCATGACTTGCGCCAACGTGGCTACTACAGGCAATTTATTAATAAAAGAATGAAAATTTACATAAGCTTCTCTCATGCACGGTTAACCTACAAATGACCCTCCATGTGCTTTAAATACAATTCATGGACCAATCGGGTGTCAAGCCACGGATCAAGTGTCGGTAATACCGAGGAGAGAATGAACCGTCGGATCACTACATATCGTGACCGTCAGATTGTAAGTTACAAAATGTACAACGGTAAAGAAACACACTTTACCTAACTCTATACCTAACTCTATACTAGACCAAGTTGAACTTAACTATTTCCTATGTGTCGGAATATCCTAACAATTATAAAAAAGGTTTAAACTAAATTTAAAATAAATAAATATTTAATTGATATTTTTGTTTTCTTTTAAAAAATGAGATCATCCTTTATCAAAATATATTTATTGAATTTTAATGAAATTCAGTTTATCATAAAATTAAGTAAATTTATTTTTATGTGATTTGGTGAATGATTTGATTATCAAGGTTTGGGTGTTTTTTTCAAAAAGAAAAAAACCAACAAGATTCTATTAATATAAAAGTTGTTTACATATGCATAATTACCAAGATATATCACATATCTCATATAGTCTAAGTCTTGGAATACCTATACATCAAAAGATACTTCCACACATTCTTAGACTATACATCTATAAATGTAGATCTCCATTCTTCTTTCAAAATAACATTCCTATCAGATATATCATTCTATCACATATAGCCTATGTTTTTGACATTATAACGTTTCCATCAAAATCTAAAAGGGGAAAAAATAGCATTATTGATTTGTCTAATATATCACATATAAGATTTTATATGAGACATGAATTCTCCTTGTTCTTTGAAGAGTATCATTGGAAAATGTTGGGAAAGTGATCTCTCCCAACAACCTTTTGCATCCCTCCTTGGATAATGTATCAACTACATAATTCTACTCCCTATAAATATGAGAGAATGTTAATATATGAAAACTATTGATCAATACTCTAATTCACTTCATCCTATTAATGAGCATGGGTAGTTCAAATGTTGACCTCATCAACACCCAATCAATAACCACTCTGGAATCTCCATAAACATCCAAGATTTTAATGGATTACCATTTTGCATAATATAATACCCTCCAAAGTGTGATAGTCTCAACTTGGTTATTGGAGCCATCACCATTGTTCCAATACAAGTATTAAAAAGTACCAGGATCCAAAATAATATATGCCCCACTTCCATAAGTTTTATTGGATGCCACCCCATCAAAAGAGCTTACAGGATATCTGGACCAAGTATCCATGGGTTGGATATTTCTCATTGTAATTTTCTTTGATTTAGGCCCAATTTCATCATAAAATGTAGTTATATTCAAAGTTGTATTTTTGATGTCTATTAAAACCTCATAAAAAATAAGTGCATTATGAAAGCTCCATATTCCCCAAAAAATATAATAGGGGAGGGTGCGAAAATCCTTATAGTTCAAGAACCACTGTAAAAAACAAACCTCTATTGAACTATTATCCCATTTATTAAAAATATGTAGGATGTTCAATACCTCTATCCACACAAAGGTCACAAAAGGAAAGGTAAGGAAGACGTGCACCACACCTTTATGTTCTGATTTACATAAGACACACCTCCTAGGTCCTATGAAGCCTCTCTTAATTAAATTGTCCCATGCTAAAATTATGTCCTACCAAACTAGCTAGGAAAATCACTTGAGCTTGAGGGGGAGCTCCCACTTCTAGATTTTTTGAAACCAAATTCGACCCACTAAAGCATGCCAAATAGGAGATATATAGATATAGGCATATTTAACCAAGATATCTCCTCTGTTAATTTTTCCATCCCATATAAGGATATCTACATTATCTCACAAAGATATACCCACCATGTAAAAATTGTGAATGTACATTTTCCAAACATCAAATAGATCGCCAGTTAAACCAAACTCCCTTACCTTAATCCATAAATGAGTCATTGAAAAGAAATCATGTTCCACATAAATTTTATTTAAGTAAAAAGGAATTTGTTATGTATGTACTTGACGAGTGGGGAAGACAAAGAATGATCTCCATTGAACCCCACTAGATCCTTTAATAGGATTTGATCTAATCTCCACCATTGTTCCTAAATCAATCTCCCATATCAGATTCCCTATCAGCCAATGTTTTATCTTCATCATGCACTTCCATATATATGATATCGAGGTTTGAAACCAAGTCCCTTCTTTAATACATAACATAAACTATTGATTTGTTAGATATTTTCATTTGATGATCAAATACCAAATGCCATTTCCATTTAAACCTCACCACAAATTATTTACCAGCATAGCCCATCCAAATTGCTCAATATTTTTGACACCCCATCCTCCATCTTCCACCCACCGAGAAGGCTCAGCAAGTTTTGTAATGAACCTCCATGGCTTATCCAGAAAATTAGCCCAAATTGCCTAAAAACTTTAAGATTTCCTTAGAAATAGTTAAGGTTCCATGTTCGTTTCCCCTAGTCGGACTGCTATATCACCTTCAGGAAGGAGATTTATACCATAGACACATTATCTCATCTTCATTGAGTGATTTCTGTAATACAACTACAGTTGGAAGGGAAGGAGCTATAACATGCAGCCATCAAGCCTTCGGTGACATGCATGGTAACGTAATCCTCGTCTATTGGATTATATAAAACTTACCTCCTAATGACTCTGCATGCATATATATCTCATGTCTAATTACCATATGCATGCATAAACTATATAAAAGCTATTAAAATAGTTAACCACATGCATAGTAATATTCCATCAGTTCCATAATAAGATAACTTCTAAGCCATAGACATAATGCAATCTAGCCTCATTGAGTATCTGCGCAATACATAATCTGACCATCATAGACTATTCCATTACTTACATTATACCATAATGATCCACAATCATATACTACTATTTTCCATGTTAACTAGAGGCTTTATATAATATTAAAGGTTCCTTCACTAACATAATGAAGATCACCATTAGATTCATTTGATATCCTACTCATTCACAAGCATAAGAATGGAATCCATCACATGAATACAAATAGCATCATACTAACACATAATCCAAGATGGGGCAACATATCCAATACTGAATCAAATAAAATAATCACATGAAGTGTAAGAGATTGACATACAAACATTCCACTCATGTGAATCCATCTAAAACAATCACTTGGAGGGAGGAGCACCACCACCCAACCATGAATCACCTTTGATTCCCCCCGAGCCGAAGTTCTCGCCAAGGATCAAATGTCCTCAATTGATCAATGGAATTGGTATTTAATACCCTCTTTCATGATTTAGTTTCCATTAGCAACATCTCGCTTTTATAGATTTTTCCATTTTCCTAGGTATTTTTCGAAAAAGCTCTTCTTTATATCCCACGAGGATTTTCCTCATAAAAGCTTGCCTTTATCTCCCATAAAGCCTTTATGTCTGATGTATCTTTATCTCCCATATATCTGATGGATCTTCAATACATCCAAGCTTATGTAGAATCACATCTAGAAGCTTTATCATGAAAGATTCATCTCTATCCCATTCCTCAATGGGATTTGGCAAGAATCTCCTCTCTCTTGGTGCTCCACCCTCCAAGTGATTTATTTTATTAATTTATTTAATAACACATTTGCTTTTCATATTACATATCACCTAGCTTTCCTTAGTTTAGGTTTAGAATAGTTTAACCCACAAAGGAGGGTATCACACCTAACTTTCCTCAGCTTAGGTTTACAATCGTTTAGCACACACGGGAGGATATCACACCTAGATTCAATTCAACTTAGGTTTACAATAATTTAGCACACAAGGGAGGGGTCTTACATACTCCCCCCCTTAAATTTTATATCGCCCTTGGTGTATCACTGCATCATGTCTTCGTTCATAGGTAGCTGGTTTCTGAATCAATAGCTCTCATGGCTCTGCCATCTAATGCAATTTTTTCAATGTACATCGGTCACAAGGAGTGTGCCTCTTCCATAGCTACATTGGTCACCAAGAGTTCTTCTCTTCGATAACTACATTGGTCACAAAGAGTGCTCCTCTTCTATAGCTACATCAGTCTCAAGGAGTGTTCTCCTTTCATAACTACCTGTAACACTGTTTTCTAACCATTTGTGAGAATTTATAGATGCAAAATTTTAACTATGATACATATCATAATCTGCTACTTAATATTACTAAAGAAACTATTGCTCATTTTTCATTTTATCTAAAGAATACATGTTCACTTCTGGCATTCTTCCAAGCCTTTGTGTTCTTTGTTGAACACCTACTTCTTGTAGTTTCTCTACATACAACACATCTGTTATCATATTTTCAACATTAATATGCCTGCAATGTCATAACAGATTAGTTCACATAACAATATATATATTAATCATATATATTCTTCATACTCATATGTATGCCAAACTTAACCATGGTTACTTATCCTGGAACCACTTCTTACTTTCCTTCTTTTGTGCAACCACCCGTCGGTTTTCCTATTAGACATCTACCCAATGGCTTCATGCATACCTACACATAATGTGTATTATACACACTGATATACATATCATATTTCAAACAAGTAACATATGTAGTCATATAGGTACCGTATGTACTGATGTACATAGCACCATTTGTTACAACCCATCATACCATTTCGATGGTATCACCTGCATGAAAAAATCTTTGTCCACATATTTTTCTACCATGTTAGTATCATGCCAAACATTCCTTTATCATTTTTCTAGCAATTAAAACAACTCTACTCAGTTGACAAGGAATTTGTATGAGCATGGTTCATTTATGTAACCAGAGAAAGTTTTGTCAAGTGTAAATCATTTTCAGATTTCATGTGGTTGTAACACAATATTAGTAATATAGTATGTATTCATGCATATTTTCATCTTAAGAAGACTATTAAATCATAGTTTAATAATCGTTAGATCAATACTTCATTCTTAAATCATTTACCTCAAGTGATTCACTATTGCCCCTTTTATGTTTCAACAACTTAACCATTCTGCCCTATACTTTACAAATGTAATCATTATGTAAATCATGTTATTTTCTTCTGCAAATTACTCCCCTTTTATAGGCATTGGCGTAGCCACATATTTAAGGTTGTTGTATAATGATTTCTATATAAATTTCCTAACAAACCAAGACCAATAAGGAATTTGTCATGAGTTGCAAGATAGTTCCAACAATTCGTTAAAATCAAGACTCTTTCATGCCATGGATGCTTGAGATCTTTCATCAACCAAATGATAACTACAATATTGTTATAAGGATATAATATTGTACACCCATGTGTTTACATGGAAAATTCATACGCCTCATTATTATGTGTAGATTTTAGCATGATTCTTTCCACAACACGTTTATCTTGAAGACCCCTTAACCAGTCTTATGATAAAAATATACCAAATAATCCATGGCAATGCATGAGTATATGTATCATACAACAATAAAACAATGATGCAAACACGGACTTCCTCTATTGAAGCCAACTATAATGTTAATACCATGATGATATATGTCAATTACATCAATGTTTAAAATTATTACAAGATTTCTCAATCAACATTCTCTAGAAAACCATCTCTTAATACATAACACATTCAAAAACCATCTACTAACCATATCCTACCAATAGGCCATATTTATTACAGAGGCTCATGGTCAATACCTAACAAGGTAAGCCCTCTTCCATAACCATATTTAAATTAGATATTATGATAAAAACATTGTAGCAAACTACAATTTGTGCATAACCTTTGACATGATAGTAATTATTAACTGTTATAGCTTGTTAATTGCACTGTATCCACAGTTTCTTATGCTATACAACATTCAAGAGTGGATGATTATGATACCATAATCACACCTTTCTCACCACAAGTATAATATCCTGTGGCATTGAACTTCCCAATCTATCATCTTCCTTTTTCGCCACTTGTTTAGGGAAGATAGTTATGTAGGCCTTAATGATTTATTTATAAGGATTTTCATATAGCAGCAAGAATTAATACCTATTTAATTAATCCTCCAATTTGACTAAAACTCTTTCAAGGTGTGATTAATCCATTGTTTAAAATATGATAATTTCTCATAGTTTTCATCTCGTTGTTGCTTATCATAATCACTTAATAATTCATGTACGCTAAAAATGTTTTACTGCTTAACTATGATGACAAATTTATTATAAAGTAAACCAAGCAATATCCACGTCTTAAATGCAGGCTGCACTTGCCAATTACGTCAATGTTAATAAGAAACAACACAATACTCACAAGCTCTCTTGGTGTAATCATAACATTTTCAGGAGTGGTACACCTTGCTTGCTTATCATTTGCACATGATAATTTATGATAAATATGACCTCAGATATACTTCAAGCAACTAAAAGTCCTATACATGGATTTAAAAGTCAATTTATACATGCTTACATGACATTCCATAGAAAAGATACTTTCTTCCACAATTCAAGGTATACATAAATACCCACCTTTAATTATCTACAAGTACTAACTTGTGAATAACACTAGATCATAATCATTGTTTATTGTCAATTAGAATCTTATCCAAATGAGAAGTTCAATGGTGAGTCCAGGAGGTGTCTCAATTCCTAAATTAGAAGGGTTTCTGCTTGTTAAGTATTAACCCCAACACCTTATCTATATCTCCACAGATGATTTCATACTGTTTAAGAGTGACTTATAATCTCAACAAAATTAATTTTTTAATTAGCAATCAAGAAGCATTAGAACTTGCTTCTTATTAATTATCATGGTTTACATATTATTGTCTCAAGGATGCTTATAGGTACCAGTATGCACTTCCAACTCCAAAATGCATTTTATAGAGGACTAAATTAAAACAATTTGTGTCATTACCTGCTCTTTATTTCTTAACATTGTTCATGAGAATATTTTTCATTGCATAACGCCCTACTAGGGTTTAAAATTTCCCTTTTTATAGCATTATCCATTCATTTAGCCAAGTCCCTACATCATACTTGTACTAGTGTCAATTTCTTTATTTATAGTTTAGCCATTCCCGGCTTAAAAAAAAAAAAAAAAAAAAAAAAAAAAAAAAAAAAAAAAAAAAAAAAAAAAAAAAAAAAAAAAAAAAAAAAAAAAAAAAATAAATTTTCCCCAAAGACAAGAATATTCAGGGCGACTTCAAAAAAGATTAAATTTTTTTAATCAACATTATCTCCTTTACATCTATTTATATTATAACATGAAAAAAAATTTCCCCAAAGACAAGAATATTCAGGGCGACTTCAAAAAGATTAAATTTTTTTAATCAACATTATCTTCCTTTACATCTATTGATATTATAACATGAAATAGATGTTTTTGGCTTCAAAAATCAAGATGATTAAATTCACAATTTTTTCACTCAATGGACTTGCATGTAGCCCTAACCATTTTTGTGAATATCAGTAACCAACAAACATGAGTACAAGCACAATCATATCTTTAATGAAAATTGAACGAGTATAAGCAAGAATTTTTAAAATTTTGTGGAAAAACCTGTAAGCAGTTATGGAAACCAAACGTTTCAAACTAGCTTAGTGAGTCCATCATCAGGGGCAATGAGATTTGTATTTGAGAAGAGAGAGCGTGAAATTTCAGAGCCTTATTATAATTATGATTTTTTTTTGATCGGCTTTACAAATGATTAATTTAATTAATAATAATTTTATTTATTTACTTAAATGAGTATTATTTAATATATTATTTGTTTTTATTTATCTGAATTTATTTTATTTACTTAATGTTTATTTATTTACATACCTATATATAACATATATTATTATTATATATATATAAATATATATATTATTGTATTATTATATATAAATATGTATATATTATTATTATTTTTTGTTTTTTATTTATTTATTATTATTATTAATATTATTTGGATATATTATATTTAATTAATTATTATTATATTATTTGGATTAATTTAATTAATAATAATTATTTTATTTATTTAAATAGTATTTATTTATTTAATATTTGTTATTATTATTTATTCATTTCGATTTATTTTATTTGATTATTCATTTATATATATATATATATATATATATATATATATATATATATATATATATATATATATTTTATTTATTTTATTTAATTATGGTTCATTTATATATATTATTAATTTTGTTTATTTATTAATATTAATACTAATATTTATTTTATTATTATTTTTTAATGAATGTGTGTAAATCTTTGATTAGTGCTTTTTTATTTTATTTAATAGGGGTTTCTAGGTGTTACTTAACTTTAGACCATCATCTCTATTCATGTTATTGGAAGTTTTTTCGATTTCAATTGCTTCCTTCACCTTTCTTTTTAAATAATGGTCTTCGTTGTGAATTAATCTTGCTTGTTCCATGTAGATATAGTGTGAGGAAGAACATGCATGCTCAGCTAGACCTGATTTTTCTGACCTATTTTTTGAAATATCATTAATATGTTCTTTTAACCTAATGCCAAATGATCTCCCTGTTTCACCTATATATATTTTTCCACATGAGCAAGGAACTGAGTATACTCCTTTGTGATTTTTTGGGTCTATTAGGTCCTTGGCAGAATCTAGCTTGTTTTTGATGGTGTTAGGGAGTATAAGCAAGAGCCTCTCCTTGGTGAAACTTGAACCCTAATGAGAAATTGAATAGTGCCCCACGTTCACATTGCTTTAGAAATCGACTTTAAATGCCATATTATCTGATCTTCAATGGATGATATAATATTATATTATGATCATTTCCAGAGGCAACTAGCACACTACAATGCTTGATATTTTGAAAGTTATATTCGATAAAGTTCTATGCTTTGAACAAATAGTTCCAAGGAATTATATAGACTAAAAGCCATATATTGACATAATAACACATTTGTAACCCTACTTATCAGTAATGTACAAAATCAGTACCATTTATATGCATCACAAAATTTACTGAAGCTAAATAATCATAAATATCTTGCAACTATGTTACAATAAATGATGATATAAATATATAACACCCATATCAATAACATATCTACTTTATAAATACCCATAAATACCCATATCAATTACCAAGGATTATAAATATACTTTATGGGTGTTATAAATATTTGAGGCTTGAATTATATTTTCAAAAATATTTAGCATCCCGATTGGCCATAAGTGAAAATTTCACAATCTTCATCATAACTTTGTAATAATTAGAAGCAGTGCTGCAAACAGTGGTTTTCTATCCATTGAACATGCACATTTTTCGCTGTTTGGTTACCGTTTTTTTCTTTTTTTCATGAACTTGCGAGCATCTCAACAAAATAAATTGCTTCCCTTCTAGTCCAACCAACATTATATGTTCCCTCTAAAACTTATGGGTTCATTAAAAAATGCTAAGAGAAAAGAAACAACAAAATGAAGAATTCTCAGAGAATACAGTATTTGATGTCCACCAGAACCCTACACAAATATGCCCGTTGAAGGAGTATATGCCTATGTCTAATGACAGTAAATCCTACATGAACCCAATTCCTTGAATACCAAATCCTCAAACGTGTTTTTACTGTTCACCTTGAATCCAGACAACTACTTAATTGTATTAATTTTTTGTTTATGCCTTACAATTTAAATGTTCATGTTAATTTTAATAATAATAGACTAAGAATGGAGAAACTAAGAATTACTTCTTACATCATCTTAAATAGATTCCAAAAAAAATACTTTAAACAATGTATACATAATTTTTCATTTAGGTTTAATAATTCTCAGAAAGGAAACAAATAACCACTACGTACTCTTTGTATCTGTCACAACTATTATCGAAACGATCGATCTCCTCACATTGTTGGTGATGGTACGATCCTCCTTATCTCACATTCTTTTGCACCAACTAAGTCATATAGTTGATAGGTTTCATGGTGGTTTAATTCTTTAATGTGTTATCATTTGCAAAAAATAGGTAAATATATCAACCTTAGTCAACTTATTAGAATCACGAAGGAAGGACTATTCACACAATTTTTACCTCCACGGGACTGATGGCACAATCGTCCATATTTCCTATTTACAGTTGACAATAAGAATTATTTTACTTATGGCCTTACTTTAGGCTTGAATCTCACAGCTGGAGATTAGGATAACTCATCCCAAACTGCGCTTGGTTATTTATGCGTTGCTCATACTCTTGACCGTAAGGTAAGCATTATCCTTCCCTACTCTTATCCCTTCATGACTCAGAGATAAGTTATGACGTATGGCATCTTTATCCATAGATGATCATCATCCTACCACCACTGGATAGATACCCCATCTAATGAAAGAAATAGTGTTAAACTTTTGTTGGAAAAGCAACCCATCATTTTCTTTTACTCGTACATTGAGATAGTCAGCGTTTTTACTAGCTGCTTATAACCATTGTGCATTTTTATCCCATGGTAGACAACATGAAAGCAATGGAATCTGCCTTTTCCTACCTCTCCATAGTGCAATTAGAAACTGCAATCAGCCAAGATTTCGTGTTGGGAAAATTTTCCTTTATTATTCAATGTGTTTCTGCCTTCAGTTCGAAGGCCAACAGATAAGGGAAACAATAGTCGCTTATCCTACTTACTTTCCTCCTTGGCGATAGCCCACGGTTGGAAGAATCTTACTGTGATTCATGATGAATTTTCCCAGCATATCATGCATGCCTCTCTACATGTATTTTTAAATGCTTAATTTCCCAACTTCCTTTAGCTCGACGATCAACTTGATCGAAGAGTGTCCTACTCGAAGGGGAATTTATGTTTTTGCGATTTTAAAGGGTGATATTTCTAAACCCATCATCATATATTTCTTACCATGGAAATTAAAACAAAAATTTCTAACTTCATCGAAAAGTCACGCAAGGGTAAAACAACACCTCAAATAATGCTATCACCTCTCACAACTGATAAAAATTCCCTTGTTTCATCACCTAGTTACTGCTACCTTGTAGCACATGTCGAGATATAGGTTAGCGACTGTGGTTTTTTTCAAAAGCTTCCTAGCTGCCTTTGATTTCAGCAGGTGGAGGAAGAAATGAAGAACAACGTGCGTTGCTGACATGACTGCCACGTTAGCACAGTTGTCAATGTGGAAAAGGTCCTGGTGAATGCTTCGATGGCTTCGCTATTGGAATTGCATTTGCATACAATATACCTACCAAGGTTGCTCATCATTCCAGATCGTACTCCCACAATAGTGTGTGCCCATGGGCATGGACCCATGCGTGAATAATATGAGAAATTATAGCTTATTTGACCCTATCTAATGTCTCCACAGTTCGTCATTATATTAGGTAGAGATCAATACAGTTTATTTCTTGTAGTGATATTAGTTGTCCTCACATGTGACCATTCAAACAAAGCGATGAAGACCTTATTAAATCTTTTCAGTAAGAGAAAGCGAGTGCATGGGCTTCTTAGAAATTATTGAAGGTTGGCCAAATTGCTCTCTGTTATGTTATTGATGGTGAGATTAAAATCACAGTCTATACTACCTTCTCTTTATAAACGTAAAGAGATCAGGATTCTCAGCCAATAGGTGCTTCTTGAAACCAAGTATGTCATTGCGTTTGAATATGCGAAGTGTAGCACAGACACACTTATGTATATGCTGAGACTAGTGCTGTAAGACAAATTCGTATTTGTTATTACAAAAATTAGGTTTTCCCACAGCTTGTGCCAGCTTCACGACGAAGAGAAATCTCGGTTCATAACTTCATTTAAACCATATACTCAACGTAGTATAATATAGAGTCCAATGACATATGTTCGAGGACGGTTCCTGTAAAGATTAGGCATACTATTTCATTGACCTTAACATGGGATTTGTAATGGTGCACTAATTATAACCACTAAGAAGCTCTTAATTATTAACATGTATGATATATATTGAATATCATGGGTATGGTTTCACATACGCTCTCCCATTATTCTTTCACATATCATGGGTATGGTTTCACATTTGTAATACAATTACAACTCCAAATCATGAACTCCTCTCGTATGTATATTGGTTGATTTTGACCAACGGTCATATCAGTTTATGGGTTGCTCCATGCTTACTTTACTATTCTATTGTTAGTGCTTTTAATATTTAGATTAAACCTTAAGGAATCCAGACTTAACACTTAGCCTCCTTATTAAAGTTTGTGGTAGTTAGGCCAAGTTAAGACTTAAACTTGTCCATACCCTATGGCAGCCTATTGGCCCATAGGCCATAAGGTTTGAACTTGATTGCTCTGATACCATTTGTAATGAACCTCCATGGACTATCTAGAAAATAAGCCCAAATCCCCTAAAAACTTAAGATTTCCTTAGACATAGTTAAGGTTCCATGTCCCTTTCCCCTAGTCAGACTGCTATATCACCTTCAAGAAGTAGCTTTATACCATAGACACATTATCTCATCTTCATCGAACAATTTCTATAACACAACTACAATTGGAAGGGAAGAAGGAGCTATAACATGCAGCCATAAAACCTCCAGTGACATGCATGGTAACAAAATCCTCGTCTATTGGATAATATAGAACTCACCTCCTAACGGTTTTGCATACATCTAAATCTCATGTCTAATTACCATATGCATGCATAAACCATATAAAATTTATTAAATCAGTTAACCAACTTCCCAGGGCTGTGACTTGGTCATATTATCTCCGTTTGACACGCATGATACCCCGTTGGAAAAATCTCTCTGAGGAATATGACCAAAAAAGTGACCCATCATGATTCGCTGGCAATAGATTTCCAAAAAAAACGTCGTTTAGGGCCTCAAAATTGCCCCAGAAGTTTAGGACCTGAAAAAACTACTAAAATAGTAAACTTTGCTACAATTAAGGAAACTGAAAAACTAAAAGAGACAGTTGTGGGGGTCCAAGTGGGATAGGTGGGTGGCCACCAACATCCACCAGGATCATTCCTCCCCCCTTAGGAAGAAAGGGTCCCCATTGCATTGAGTGCCTCCATGAGATGGGGAAACTTCTGCTAAACTTGGTCCTTGGTGAGCTGTTCTACAATCTTTTATGTGTCTAGTAATGGTGGGAAGCATGGTCGAGGGTGGTCCACATTGAACACTTGGTGCAAGCCAAGGAATGGGGGAATTCAGTGCTCCAAAGCATTGTTTCCCACATCTTTTTTAATGGTATAAGGACCATATCGAAGTGGTCTGCGCTTTCGATGGGCTCTGGTAAGGAATTATTTCTGCAAATGCAACCAAACTTTATTGTCCACGTGAAGCTTGTGTGGTACCTGATGCTGATAATTTTTCTACCTATACTTAGAATTTTCCATACTAGAGCGATGATATATCGGTCCGTAGGGTAGAGGTGCTTTGGGAGTCAGATCGAATGAATGTTTGACCTGACAATGCAACGGTACCCTTGTGGGTGAGGAGAAGATGTTCCTGTATTCTTTCATGACGGTATCCACTTGTTCCTGCTGCGTGGATGAACCCTTCCCAGGGTCCATGGATGTGGCTATGATCTTCCCATTACTTTGAGAGTGACCCAGAAAGAAAATGAATTTCCTGGTCTGGGAGATGATCTTACTGCATTTCTTAGTAGAGATCAAAGAGGTGGCGGTAGGTGGGGCTACCTCCAGTATCTTGTATAATGAATTACCCAACAAAATAATAACAATGTGAGGCCTTGACTCATACACAACATGCCGCTTCCATAAGTATGGTTGGTCTAATAATACATCACAAACATCAAGAGGTGCAGCATCACACAATACCTCACCTGTGAAGGGCTTGATGCTGTAGGGAAGGCGACATTGCTGGCAGACTCGGAGATCTCGTCCTTGGTGAAGCCACCCGATCCTATATGGTTCGGGTGTGGTATGGTCGGTAGTCCCGGCCGCTTCATGACCTCTACTGAAATGAGGTTCTTTTGGCTCCCACTGTCAATAATGAATTGCAGTGGTGAATCCTTCACCCACATTTGTGAGTAGAAAAGATGCTCCCCCTCCTCTAGATATTTTGGCTCATTCTTCTGGATCTTAGTGGTGGCAAGAGTGGTACTGTCTTCACATAGATGATCTTATTCCCTTTTCCATTCCTCTTGTCTGGTTTTGACTGAGTGTCAAAACATGCATCTAATTCTAAAGCCTTCAACTTGGCCACCATGACTGCTTGGCCTGACACTCACTTGTGCTGTGAGTGGGGCTCTTGTGGAACTAACACCACTTTCCTGTGTCCTTCTTTGAATTCGTGGTGGTTTTCTTTTCTTGCGGCTTCGGTGAGTTGTCTTGGGTCACACCATCTTGGCTTTATCCTTGTTTCTGCGATTTGGGGAAGCCTTTCCCTTGCTTCAGATTCGCAGGTCCAAAGTCTTGCTTCTTCTGTTTGAACTTCTGCGTGGTCTTGACAGCATATCGGTATGTTATGCCAAATGAGGAGATGTCCAGGAAATCCATCTCATCATGGATGTATTTATGTAGGCACCATGGTACTTGAGTACCAAATGTTTCTCAGAATCCTTGAAACCCAACTTCGTGTGAAGGGTATGAAAAAAATGGTAAACTCTAACACATCTTGGTCCCTTCCTTGATGCAATGTGGTCCACTTTATGTATTTGTCCTTGTAGCTTTCAAAAGGGTAGTACTGCTCCTTGATGGTGTCCTAGAATGAATTCCAAGTGGGAGCGGTTGAAAATAGTGAGTTTGTACTTTCATCCTTCTGCTCGCAGTAGGTTTCCCACCAGTCCTTGATGTGGGGGGATGCTTTGAGAAGAGCGAAAGTAATATTTTCCCAGATGGAAAAATGATGAACAGAAAAATACCCTTCTAGCAGATTTAACCATTTATCTACGGTGTTTGCATCTATTTGACCCTCGAATATGGGGATTTCAACGTTAACTTGTACGTTAAAGGGTATGGTGTTTCCAGAGTAGCTATTAGATGCATCACCCTTGGGTAGTCGCTAAAGAATCTAGGCAAATTTGTCCATCATCGTGTTCCTTTGTTGCTCGAGGGCTCCTTCGAGCAAGATTTTGATAGGATCTCCTGCCCCCTCTTCTTTCGTTTCATCTGCCATGGGAAGCCTTTGAGATTTGCGAGGCTGGTCTTGCAAAGGTTCAACAAGTTCAAGTCCTAACTCCTTATATCTCGACCTCGTTGGGGACATGTAAAGAAAAATAGAGAAAGAGCAGACTTCTCTGATACCACTGATCCAAATTTAAATAGGAACGCAACAAATTATAGAGATAAATAGATATGCAACATAAATGATACTTCGTTTCATTAATGTAAAATATCGAAATATGTTTACAAATAGAAATGGAAATAAACTAGCTCGAGTGATGGTAGCTTATCTCTGAGGAGAGATGTGGTGGCTAAATGCACCTGAACTGCGTTACAATGAGGCTCAAGGGCCTTTTTATTATTGAAAAATAAAAGGAAACCCTAAACAACCCTAACCCGAGGACATGTAACACCAAGAGTTTATGGGCCCCGTTGGGGTTAGTTGAGCAGCCAATTTCCTGGGGTCGTGATGTGGTCATCTTATCTCTATATGATACCCCGTCAGAAAGATCTATCTGAGGACTACGAAAACAAAGTTGAAAAATAAAAATTCGCTGGCGATAGATTGACAAAAAAACGTCGTTTAGAGCCTCAAAACGGACTTGGGAGCTTAGTACCCAAAAAACTGCTCAAAATAGTAAATTGTGCTACAATTAAGGAAATTGAAGAAATGAGAGAGACAGTTGTGGGAGTCCAAGTGGGATAGGTGGGTGGCCATCAATATCCACGTGGATCACTCTTGGTGCTCCACCCTCCAAGTGATTTATTTTATTAATTTATTTAATAACACATTTGATTTCCAAATTACATATCACCTAGCTTTCCTCAGCTTAGGTTTAGAATAGTTTAACCCACAAAGGAGGGTATCACACCTGGCTTTCCTCATCTTAGGTTTACAACCATTTAGCACAAAAGGGAGGATATCACACCTAGCTTTAACTCAGCTTAGATTTACAATAATTTAGCACACAAGGGAGGGGTGTTACATATTTCATGAGTTGGATTTTCTTAACATCCCCTGTATTGGCCCATAGGAATATTGAGATGCAAGAATTTATCTGCTTGATGATGTTTTTAGGAAACATGAAGAAATACATCCAATAAATGGTGATACTATGCATAACCAACTGAATCATAATTAGTCTATCCCCCATCGTAAGCCAATTATGAGACCACAACAACAACCACTTCACAAATTTATCAATCAACTAATTTAATTCATATTTGTTAGATTTTAGAACAAATTTGAGGTACTTGAAAACAAAATCCATAAGAATAGTTTCTAATTCATTTTTTTTTGAAATTTCTGATATTAGGACCTCATCCTAGGATGTTGTAATCAAAACAGATTATATTTTTTCATGTAGAGGCCTGACACATCTCCAAAGGAGGAAAGAATCTCATATTAAATTTTCCATTCATTAACATAAATCTCTCCTAATAAAAGGACCTCATCCTCAAAAATGAGGTGAGTGATTGATCTAGATGTATGAACGAATGAAATGAAAAAAAGATATAAATAGAAACATAGAGCTACAATGAAAACATAGCTTCAATTCATTAATAACAAAGTACTAAAAAATGTTTACATGCAGAATGGAAATAAACTAGCTCGAACGATGGTATCTTATTTGTGAGAAACGATGTGGTGACTACATACTTTCTGAATTGTGTTACAATGAGGCCCATAGGCCTATTTATTATTGAGAAACAATGGAAAACCATAGACATAAAAAAATCAGAGATGAAATACCAAAAGTTTGTGGGTCTCGTTGGGGAAAATTGGTACATCAAGTTCTTAGGGTCATAATTTTGGCATATGATCTCTGTTTGGTGCTCAAGTACCACGACGGTCTACACAATTACAGCCAGGACAAGATGGAGTTCCTATATATTTCCTCTCTCGGCATGGCGTGTCGATACACTATCAAGATTGAGTAGAAGTTTAAACAAAAGAAGTGAGACCTTGGATCTGGGAATTCAAAGCAAGGAAAAGGTGCCCCCAAACCACAGAACAAAGGACCAAGCCAAGGTGGCACTACCCAGGACAAACCTTTGAAGCTACAAGAAAAGAACAACACCCCGAAGATGAAGAAGGAAATGGGGAAATGGTGTGAGTTCCATAAGATCTCCACTCACAATACAAGTGAGTGTCGGGCCAAGCAGTCACTAGTGGCCGAGCTGAAGGCTTCTGAATCAGACACAGGTTCCGACTCTGAATCATAACCTGATAAGGGAACTAACAAAGAGAAGGAGAAAATTGATGTAGAGTCCATTGCCACCGTGGCCACCACTAAGGTCTAGAATATTGAGCCTTAAGATCTAGAGGATGGGAACACCTCTTCCACTCACAAATGTGGGTGAAGGGTTCTTTGCTGCAGTTCATTGTCGACAACGGGAGCCAAAAGAACCTCATTTTAGCAGAAGTCATGAAGTAGTTGGGCCTAAAGACAATATCACATCCACAACCATAAACCATCAGGTGGCTTCACCAAGGACGAGATCTTCGTGCCAGCCATCGGTGTCGCCTTCCCTACAACATCAAGCGCTTCATGGATGAGGTATTATGTGGCGTTGCTCCTCTTGAAGTTTGTTATGTATTGTTAGGACAACCATACTTGTGGAAGTGACACGCTCTATATGAGTCTAGAGTTCGCTCTATGATTATTAATTTGTCTAATAATTTGTATAGGATACCGGAGGTAGCCCCGCCTACCGCCATCTGTTTGATCACTGTAAAGTAATGAAGTAAGATCATTTACCAGGAAATTTGTTTTCCTTATGATTCGCCCCAAGGGAAAGAAGAAGGCTGTGGCCACGACTTCTAGACAGGGATCCCTTGCACAATAGCAGCAAATGGATAAGATCGTGGAGGAGTACATGAATATTTTCACCTCACCCACAAGGGTACCTCTGCACTATCAGGTCAAGCACTCCATTAATCTGAACCCAGGCGCACTGCTACCCAATGGACCGATCTATCGATGCTCTATTCCATAGAATGATGAGATCAAGAGGAGGATTCAGGTACTATTGTAGAAAGGGCACATCAGGCCAAGCTCATCACCTTGTGGGAGCTCGATTGTATTGGTACATAAAAAATATGGGACCTAGAGGCTCTATATTGACTATCAGGTGTTGAACAAGATCATTGTCCAGAATAAGTACCTAATCCCATGGATTGATTACCATATGGATGAGCTCAAGGGGGACAAATATTTCAACAAGATTAACTTGAAGTGAGGTTATCACCAGGTGCCTATCAAACCCTCTGATGTGTGGAAGACTACCTTCAAATCCAAGGAGGGCCTTTTCGAATGGTTGGTCATGTCATTTAGATTAACGCACGCCCTAGCAACCTTCATGAGATTGATGGACAACATCTTGCGGCCCTTCACCAATGCATTAATTGTGGTGTATTTAGATGACATCCTAATCTTCAGCTAGAGTTGGGAAGAGAACCTCCAACATATTCTACAGGTCCTTCAAACCCTGCGCTAACACAAGATGTTTGTTAACTTGGAGAAATTTACCTTTCACCTGACCCAGGTTCAATATTTGGGGTACATCATTGATGAGAAGGGTATACATGTGGACCCATCCAAGATATAAGTCATTCAGGATTGGCTAGCCCCAACCACTCAAACATAGCTCCACATCTTTTTGTGTCTTGCCAATTTCTACCATAGGTTCATGTTGTGGTTCTCGCATATCACTTGGCCTTTAAGTTAAGTCACCAAGGATGGAGCGAAAGAAAAGTTTTTTTGGTTAGAAACCCAACAACAAGCATTCTCTGAGTTGAAGAATCACCTTTGTTCTAAACCAATGCTCACATAACCAGACCCGCAACAACCATTTGATATTGAGATAGATGCCTCCGACTATGTTGTTAGTGTGATTCTTACTCAACATGGGCATCTAGTGGCTTACCACAGTGAGACACTTTCAGACACAGCCTGAAATTACCCACTTATGACAAATCAATGTATTCCATTGTGCAGGTCTGTCATCAATGGAAGCATTACATTCTAGGGAAGGAAATGGTCATCCACATAGACCACTGACCTCTACAGTTCATACAGATATAAGGGAAGTTGCAGAATGACCACCATTAGAAATGGTCCACCTATTTGCAATAGTTCCATTTTAACATTAAGTATAAGAAGGGAAGCACCAATAATGTTGCTGATGGCCACAACCAACCACCGGTCATGGTGTTAATCACTATGCTCCACTCCTGTGGGAACGAGGCATCGGGGTGGTTGCATCTTTACAGAGCGATCCAAAATTCAACAACATATACTAGACACTCCCAGAAAGGAAGCAAGTTCCAAATTTTCAGCTTCAGGATGCATTATTATGCCACTTGGGAGAAATTTGTGTTCCTTCAAGTGAGCGTGCCAAGATGATTTGGGAGGCGCACTACAGTTGAGTCGTTAGACATTTCAGAGTAGAGAAAATAGTGGCGGTATTGCAGAAGTATTTTTATTGGCAAAAAATTTGTCAGGATATTAGGAAGTACATTAGATCTTGCACCGCTTGTGCCATTTCCAAAACAATCATCAAGAAGTAAGGCTTGTATACTCCTCTACCTACCCGTAGCTAGCCTTGGGAATCTGTCTCCATGGATTACATGTCGAGCCTTCCTTCTAAGCACAACAATGATTTAATTTTCGTTATCACCAACGTATTCTCTAAGATGGCCATAATGGCAGACTACAAGAAGAGTATCACAACAGAGGCCGCTGCTAATTTCTTTTTTGAGTGTGTATGGGTATGCTTTTGGATCCCATAGTCCATTTTCTTAGATTGGGACAACAGATTCCTAAGTGCATTTTGGTCAAGTCTCTAGTCGATGCTCGATACAAAACTTGCTAAGCCCATAGATTTCCATCCCCAAATTGATAGCCAAAAAGATGTTGTCAACAGGATGATTGTACACATTTTGTGCATGTACAAGTCGAAGCATCCATGCACGTGGGATGAATCTTCCCTATGTCCAACACAACTACAATAGAGCTCTCCATAGCTTAATAGGACACAATCCCTTTAAGGTAGGGATGGGACTTAAGCCATTATGCCCCATTGATGTGGCCATACCATTTTCAGCCACTCAAGAAGATTCGACTCACGTTCAATCCAAAGTTGAAAGGGCTAATAGCTTCATTGAGAGCATCAACACATCCCCCAGCATGTCCATGATATATTGGACAGAGCCAATACTAAGTACAAGTAGCACCATGATCAACATCGAGTGCCGCACAAGTTCTGGGTGTGCGACAAGCTACATTTGCAAAAGGAGCGCCTTGCTAGACCCCACCACAAGCTTCGCCCACTCCGATATGGGTCATACACCATCACTAAGGCCATCGTTGACAATGCCTTTGAGCCCATTATCCCATTGTTCCTTGGTCTGCACCCAGTGTTCAATGTATATTTCCTTTGTCCATACTCTCCACCATTTTTGGACACATCTGACATTGCAGAACAACTCACACCAACAGAGATCAACTCGAACTGCATGGAACATGCCACAATTGATCAGATCATGGACACATAGATCATGAACAATCACCAAGAGAGGATACAACTTTATTGAGTTGTCAAAGTAGGCCAACTCCTTCACCAGAGTAAGTGGTTCACTGGGGAAAGTGGTTCACCAGGGCAAGTGGTTCACCAGGGAAAGTGGTTCACCAGGGACTAGGTTCAACAAAAATTTCCTCACTTCATGGAGGCTCTACACGCAATAGGGACCATTGCTTCCTTGGGGGGGGGGGGGGGGGGGATGATCCAGGTGGATATTGGTGGCCACCTGACTATTTTTCCTAGACCCCCAAGTCAGTTTCATCAGTTTCCTTATTCATTTCAACATTTACTATTTTTAGCAGTTTTTCGGGTCCTGAACTTCCAGAGCAGTTTTGACCCCCTAAACGACGATTTTTTGGGGTCCGAGACAGGCCCATAGAAGGGGCCAATGACGAAACTTGTAGTACTCAGAGAAACCTTACCAACAAGGTATCATACGTGCAAAACATAGATAATATGACCAACTTACGACCCCGGGTAGTTGGCCGCCCAACCAACCCCAACGGGGCCCACAACCTCTTGGTATTACATCTCCTGGGGTTAGGGTTTTCATTTCTTAGGGTTTTCTCATGTTTTCCAATAATAAATAGGCCCTTCAACCTCATTGTAACATAGCTCAGAGGCATGTAGCCACCACATCTATTCTCAGAGATTAGCTACCATCGCTCGAGCTATCTTATTTCCATTTTGTTTGTAAGCATAACTCAATTTTTTTTCTATTAATGAAATGAAGTCTTTTTCTACTGCATCTTTGTGTTTATAATTATATTTGTAAGTTGTTGCATCCTTGTTTAAGTTTGGATCAACACATGAAGCATCAATACTAATTAATTAGTTACTTTGGCTCTGGATACATCATGTCCAGTTTCAATTTCTACATATTTTCAAACTTTTATCATTTAACATTCATCTATATTTGATTTCCATTTTTACGTACAATATTCAACCATAACAAAATTTAAATACTTATTTTTAGTACCAACAGTTCCATTTACAGACTAAAGGAAAATTGGGGTGGTGACGACTTTGCTCCTAGTGCTACCAATCTTGCACTCAAGAACAATTAGGAAGAAAATTAATAACAGTCACCTTAAGGACCACCTGGTCATAACTAGTTCAAGTCTATGGCATTCAAAAAATCTCACTGGCCAACTAGTTTGAGATTTACTTGTTAACCTTGCATGCCCAAGACTCATTTCAGTGTCTTCTGGGTTCTCTTTCTTTTCTCTCTTTTCCTCCCTCTTTTGCCTAAGGTTCACCAACCCTTTTGGCTTCCTTCTTTATCCAAAGTTGGTTTTGTTTTTCTCTAAGTGTCTGATTGTAAGATCTTCTCTTGCATCCGAACTTTCCCGTGACTTGTAAAATATTTCTTTTAGTTCTTTTCATAAAATCTACAAAATACATACCTTATCATAAGTGCATACATTTATATATAATATATCCAACATTTTTTAAATGAGTCTCTTGACACACTTTACCACAAGGACTAAGGGGTGTTACATCTAGGTAGGAAACTACCTTCGCCCATAGCTCTTTTTGGGTTAAAATTTACCCTAATGACTAAGTGTTGTTAAGGTAGTAGTCTATAACGCGACTTTTTGAAAGCCTTTCCGGCGGATTTTTCCGGTCAAAATCCAGCAGCAATTCATTGGAATCCCAAGTTTGATAGCTAGTTTCTTCACAATCAATGGCTCCCAAGGGTTTTTCAGGGCGCTGAATCCAAATATGCAGTTAAAAAACCATTTTAACTGCTTAAAAATCAAGATTTAACCTCATTTCTTCCACCGGATTCCGTCACCGGAATCTCCAAAAAGTCGCATTATAGACAACTCCGTTGTTAAGTTCACGTAGGAAACTACCTTTGCCCATAGCCCTTTTTTTGGCCTTTCCTAACTTTCTTGTAACTGCCTGAGATGTGAAATTCTGTTTAGCACCTTTTCCAACAATAACTTCACATGGTTTCCCACATGCAATCAATATTATTTATAATTAATATTAAAGTAAAAATAACATTTATGTACATTATGTGTTCATGGTGATGTAAACAATAAAATTTACAGGAAAAGTAAGAATATTTACAAGTTACTCAGCATTACACATAAATATGATATGTAAAAAGTAAATTTTAGGAAAAGTAAGAATATTTACAAGTTACTCGGGTATTACACATAAATAATTATTGTTTTTTTGGATTTCCTTTGTTAAAATTTCCGCCACCGAAAAAAAAATTAATTATATATTATTTTCCTCTTAGTTAAAATTTATGTTAGAAAAAAAAGCATGTAATATAAAAACATTTCAACTATGATATTCAACTTAAGTAGTTTATATATATATATAACATACTTAAATTATTTTTTATGTGGATAAAATTTACCTCAAACAAAAATATTTTAACTATGATATCAATTTACATAATTCATATATGTAAAATACTTATTAGTTTTTATTTGGTTAAATTTTAACTCAAAAAAACATTTTAACACATTTTAAATATCATATATATTTACATGATTTGTATATCAAAAATACATATTGTTTTCCAATTTAAGAAAATTTAACTAAAAAAAAACATTTATAACTATCATATCAATTTACTTAATTTATATATTTGAAAGGATAATCATTTTTACTTTGATAAAATTTACCTTACCAAACATATATTAACTATGATGTCAATTTACTTAATTTTTGCAGGCAACATATATATTTTGTAAGTATTCCAATTTCATGCAACATTTCACATGTCATATGACTTGACTTGTGATTATTTAGTTTCACATTTTGGAAAATAATCTTATATGAATTTTTACATTATAAATAAAGTGAAGACAAATAAATTTATTTAATTATTATAGGTTACTTATTATATAGTTTAAGAATTTATGAAGAACAAATATACCTTAATTGAAGCTTTAGGCGTCAATCCTCCTTGGCTAAACAAACTTTATACTTTTTAGTTTAGGTTTGTGTGATCCATCACAACTTTATTGGAGTCAATGTTTCTAGCCAGCAAATATGGCCCATCAATAGGACATTTTCAACTTTATACTCTTTTTGTTTTTTTAATTATTCCTACACTTCATTATATACTCTTTTTGGTTTTTTGAATTATTTTTTGTGATAGATAATAGTGTATATGTGTTTTTTTTGTTAAAAAGTTTAATTGAGCCAATATATTCCATATTATTCTTTATTTTTTATTAATTAGCATATATATATATATATATATTAAAAAAATAATTCATTGTAACTTTACTTGACAACATCTCCATCTCCCTCATACACTGCATTGTAAAGTGACTCTCACTACAATAAAAGTTGTGTGTAGCTTCTTTTTCAATGAAGAGAAAATTCATTGTGAAAGATGTCTAGTCCTTGTTCCATAACTTTGTAGAATTAGTATTAAGTTTTTAACTGGTGTTAGATAGAAGAGAAACATGAGAGTGAGTGTCAATAAAATAATATTTATGTCACATATCCATAAGTATTAAATTAAATTCATATACATAAAAAAATTATGTACCAAAGCCTAACGATTACTTTGAAAAGACTGCTATTTATTATTGAATTTATCTGCGAAATAGTGTTAAACTCAAACCAAATGCGACTATGTATTTGGGTACTGCCCTTATGCTGATACGAGTCAACGCTTACATAATAATTGATGGTCGCATTACATATTGGTTGCCTTTTAAAACGTTTAGACTATAACCTAAACTGTTAAGTCTCATTTGATTACAATATTACAATGGTTATGTATTACGAAATGTAAACTTGTACTACTTTTCCATGAGGTGAACATTAAATGGGTTTGGCCCTTGCCTAGGGATATGAGGTTGTTCCTTCATGAGTCTTCGATCTGGGCTACAAATGGCCTCCAACTGTGTGGATGACCATGCCTCATCAACAGTTCCCCTTGCAGCTGATGATTTGACGGTGCAGACTGAGGTAGGTGACCTTAAGCTGGTGTCTAGATCGAAAAGGGGCTTTTCTATTGGCATTTTCACTGTGGAGGGTTCTGCTAGCTTGCTCACTGAGGAGGGTTCGGCTCCATCCACCAACAGAAGGTTTCCTAGTGAGTTTCGCTTAGCCCCTTTGCTTCGGTTGAGTTTTTCTAAGTGTTTGATATAGATGGTTTGGTTGTTTTTGTATCTCACTGCCTCTATTTGCTTCTAGACTCTGTCATGGCGGAACTAGGCATGCCATGGAGGCTCCTCGACAAGCCGGAAGAACTCAATGTCTACCTGGGTAAGTGATGACATTTCGGTTCTTGTATCCCTTAGTTATTTTTCTTCTCATTACATAGATATGGATATTTGAATGTCGCAATGCTCTGTTAGGGTTCGTAGGCTTCGAGACTGGTGTATTCCTTTTGGTTGTCACTCCTCCAGGTTTATCCTTCGACTTGAATCAGGTATGAGATGCAGTATACATTGTTTCCGGGGTTTTGGGGCTTGAATTTGACATGGGTCATGGACAAGTATTTTATTTGTTTGGTTATGATATCTGATTAGAGAGGCTCGTTCTATATTTTGTTTGAATTATTGTAAACCCTTCTGACGAGACCCTGGTTCTCTCAGTCTATCCGAAGGTTGTGCCAAACTGGGAAGGGTTTGGCCTTGGAAAAATTCTTCATCCAGTCTTAGTCATCTTTTTATTTGTGTTTAAAAAGAGGTCATAGGGTTTATTGTGCTGGCTTGTCCATGTCAAGTCTTGGGGACTGTTGGCTGGGGTATCAACGATACCGACATCTCATATATGCGGCCAAATAGGTGGAAAACCACTGGTTTTTACAGTTACTGTTTTATTTCTTTTGGTGAAGGCGAGGAACCTTCGTGTAATCCGTCTTTACATATTAATAACTATAATACTTTGAACAAGAAATTCTACTTATATATATTGTGGAAATTTCTTACTGTTTTTTTAGTAAATGTTTTTCCATGGTTTATTGATGTAATATTAAAGTGGATTTTTCATGAGATTTTATGCATTATCTAATAGATGTATATGTAATACTTTCAAGAGAATAGTCTTTCAATTTCCTAAGAATGATTTATAGCCTTTGGTTTACTGTATATTCGAGCTGTACTGTTTTTATTAAAGACAGGTGTTGATAGGGTCGAATACTTCTTTAAGGCTTAAATTCATCTGCTATGATCTCTGCATTCTAGTAATGTATCATGTAGTTTTTATTTGATAGGTGGTTATAGAGACATATTCAACTTTTAAGGCTTGTATATAACTATTAAGTTTTCTATGATTACTCCTTAAAATTCCATTATTGTATCTTGTAGTTTTCCTTCTATTTCAAGCTCCTATGATGATGATTTTACTAAGTGTTATCTAAAGAAAGAATGACTAGTCTTAGGTTTTTTACCTGCTATGTTTAGAATCCAAATTGATTATTTCTTTCTTTTAGTTATTTCCACCTAGTAATGGTTATTTCTACACTCTTTACAAATGTACAGAGTTATTCCTAGTTTTCCTTTTGCTAGAATTTGCATGTACAAGTACTCAAAGATTATGTAATTATAAGCATATACTTAGTAGTCATAGAATAAATAATATGATTCTATATTTAGAAATAAAATAACTCTAACATCTACTAAAAAATATATTCTCTTATATAATCCTAATATTGACTAAACAAGATATTCTTTTCAGATTAGTACTTATCTGGTTATCTGAACAATTAAAATTGTTAACTCGTCTTGCCTCCCAACCTTGAGACTTGTGCCACAACACCTATGTCTCCCCCTGAGCTACCCATTTTTAGGTATCCTTTTCAAGAATCGATCTGTAGTAGTTATCTAGTCCCAACCAAAATTAATTACAGTAGTTCTTGCCTGTCCCTAAAACACAATTCTTTTCTTCCTTCATAAGTTTATCTCCCTCCTTGATCTTAGACCCCCATCCTCTTGATATTTTTGGGATAAAAACCTTTCTTAGGAGTAGTTAGGGTTGGTAACTTCCCAACCTAACTATCTCTTGAGAATTACACCCATCACCTTTTGACAAATGTCTTCTCATGAAATTATATTAAATCATTTTCTTGTCAAAATTCCAGCACTGCATTTCTTTTACTAATTTCAAAATATAAATTCTATCCATTAATAAAAACTTAAATCAATTTTCTAGTTTGTATTAATATGAAATAAATAAAATAATATTCACATTTACAAGGAATATCACATCTCCCCCCCCCCCCCCCCCCCAAGATTGAACATTGTCTCGATATTCCTCTATGAAAATATCTGAGGGCAAGCTTCCCTCATGGTCCGCTCAGCTTCCAGGTGGCTTCTTCAGGCCCAAAATGTTGCAACTAAATTTTAAATTGGGTGATAACTCTTCTCTACAATGTTACTTCTCTCCGATCAAGTATACCCACTTGTTCTACCAGGAATTCTCCTTCCATTTCAACCTAAAATAAAAGAAAATAGAACTTTGTCAATGTTTGAGATGAACAGAAAAAATAAATTCATTCCATTGCAACTAATCCTCTTACAAACACATTTATATATATATATATATCTATCTATATATGTATGGCAGCCTATCTTTCGGAGTTCGACTGAACCAACTCACCTGAATGTCCTGCCAGTTTATTATATGTTTAGCATCATAAATGTATTTCTTAAGTAAATAAACATGGAATATGTTGTGTACACGTATATGACTAGGTAAAGCGAGCTGGTACGCCACTGGCCTAATTCATGCTAAAATTTGGAAAGGCCCGCAAAATTGGGGTGCTAACTTAACACATCCAGTCCACTGCAAGGTTCTTTTCTTATCTCATACTCATATGTACACATTTTCTTCCACCTGGAATTCCCGGAAGCTCCTTTTCTGATCAACAAAATTCTTTTTCCAGTCCTAAGCAACTTTTAAGTTATTTCGTACACTTTTCACCATATTCTCCATTTCTTCCAGCATATCTAGTCCCAACATTAGCTTTTCCTCTGGGCCGCTCCAACACAAGGGTGTTCTACACTTACACCCATATAGTACTTCAAATGGACTCATCCGTAGCGATGTATGATACCCATTGTTGTATGCAAATTCTACTAGGTGCAAGAAATCCTCCCACTTAGAGGGCTGTTGCACCACATAAGCTCGCAACATGTCTTTGACTACTTGATTGAATCTTTCCATCTGTCCATCCATTTGAGGGTGATATGCGGTACTGAAATGTAATTGAGTACCCAATCCCTCAAACAGGGCCTTCCAAAAGGCTGATGTAAATTTCATATCTCAGTCAAAAATTATCATCTTGGGTAGGCCATGCAATTTGAAAAATATTTTGCATGAAAATATTAGCAATTTGTATCGCTTTATAAGTAGATTGAACAGGTATAAAATGGGCAGATTTTCTCAACTTATCAACAACCACCATAATAGAGTCGTTTAATTTTTTTGATTTAGGTAAACAAGTGATAAAATCCATAGATATAGCCTCCCACTTCCATTCAGGAATAGCAGTGGGTGAAGCAACCCTGCTAGGTGTTGGTGCTCCACTTTAATCTGCTGGCACTCCAAACAACGCCCTAAATATTCCGCTACTTCTTTCTTCATTCCGGGCCAAAAGAATTCCTTTCTAAGGACAAAAAACATTTTTTGATACCCTGGGTGCCTGACATAAGGACTTTTATGATATTCATCTAAAATTATATCTTTAAGCAATTTTTGGTTAGGTACATATAGCCTTCCTATAAGTCAGTAGTTCATTTGGAGTAACCTTGTATCCCATTTGCTGCTCATGGCTATTTACCAAATTTTCTTACTGCCACAAATGTTTATACACTAAGTCTTGCATATCTGTTTCATGAACTGCTCATAGAAAGTAGTAAGTGACTCACTAAAATAAATTTCATATAAGCAGTTTACTTTTCGACATAGGGCATCCACAAACCAATTTTCCTTTCCCTTCAAATGTCTGATTTCAAAATCAATTTTTCTTAGGAAATCAGCGCATCGATCTTTCCTAGTGTTTAAGGTGGGCTGCTTGAAATAGCTTGTGATGATGTGATGATTTGTTAATAACAGAAATCTCTTGCCTAATAAGTAGTGTCACCACATTTTCAAGGCGTGAATCACTGCGGTTAACTCCAAGTCATATGCAGAGTACTTTTGCTCGTGTTCTTTGAGTTTTCATGACTCATAGGCTATAACCCTGCCTTCTTGTGTTAGTATGCCGCCTACCCCTTCGTTGCTAGCATTTGTACATACCAAATAATCCTTGTTAGGATCAGAAATGCTCAGAATTGGGGCGGTGGTGAGTAAATGTTTGAGTTGGTCAAAACTCTTTTGGCAGTCAAGGGTCCATTTAAAGGCCCTTACTTTCTTTTGCAAAGAGGTGATAGGGTATGCCACCCTTAAGAAGCCTTCCACGAATCACCTATAATACCCCGCTAGACCCATGAATGATCTTATGTCTGCCACATCCTTTGTTACTGACCATTCCATGATGGTTTTTATTTTTTTTGGGTCCACTGTGATTCCCTCCTTGGTGATAATATGTCCCAATTATTGGATTTGTTCCTTGAAGAAATCACACTTGCTGTATTTGGCGTACAACAAGTGTTCTCTTAGAAATTGAAGAACAATGCGGAGATGCCCCTTATGTTCTTCAATGCTCCGGGAGTAAATCTATATGTCTTCAATAAAGATTAACACAAACTTGTCTAGGTATTGATGGAATATTCTAGTCATGAGACACATGAAAGTTGCGGGTGCGTTAGTTAACCCAAAAGGCAGCACTACGAACTCATAATGCCCATAATGAGTTTTGAAGGCAGTTTTCGATATATCCTCCTCCTTCATCCAGTTCTGATGATAGCTTGACCAGAGGTCAATCTTGGAGAATATGGTTGCCCCCTTAACTTGGTAAAATAGTTCATTATGTGAGGTAAGGGATATTTATTTTTAATGGTCAGTTTGTTTAATTGACGATAGTCCATAGACATTCGCAATGTTCCATCTTTCTTCTTAACGAACAATACTAGGGCTCCCCAAGGAGACACACTAGGTCAAATATAATTCTTATCTAGCAGCTCCTGCAATTTCATTTTTAGTTCTGTTAATTCAGGTACACTCATGCGATAAGGGGCTCGGGAGATTGAGGCAGCACCCATAATCAATTCAATTGTGAAATCTATCTCTTTTTGGAGGTAAACCTGGGATTTCTTCAAGGAAGACATCTGGAAAGTTTTGTATCACTGGTATATTCTCTAGAGTAGAAGATTTCTCCTTAGAATCATCGTAACCCACCCATATGGTGAAAATATGACAACCTTTTTTAATGCATTTGGCTAGTTGAGAGGCTGTTACCAATCTTACTTGCAGAGGCTTCTGTATGCCTTGCATCTCTTGTCTTTCTCCCTTGTCATCCTGAAAATTAATGGGCTTAGTTTTGCAGTTTATAAGGGACCAATGTTTTTCTAACTAGTCCATACCAATAAGGATATCGTAAGACCCTAATGGTAATACATTCAGATCTACCCTGATGGACTGATTAGCTAATACTAGTGGACAATTACCAACTTGGCCAAAACTCTTCTTTTGGCTCTAGTGGCTAGTTGTACCAACCATGAGTTTTTAAACTTTTCTGTTTGTAATTTACATTGCTCTACAGTCTTAGGGCTAACATAACTCAAAGTAGCCCCAGGGTGAATCAAAATAGACACAGCCTAGTCTAGAATTTTACCTTCAAATTCAATCATTGTTGGCTGAAATTCTGCTCGATGATCTTCAAGGGACGCATTAATTTTTGGGAGACTCCTTGCTACATCTCCCACAGTAGTGGCTTCTTGTAACTAAGAAATTTGATCAGCTCCTCTGCGTTGTGAGTAGTTCTTGATATAATGCGGGCCTCCGCGTCCCCAACACTGCAAAGGGGGCCTATTAGCCAATTTCACTTTAGTTTTACTCAGTTGCTCCTGAGTTCTAGCTTCACTTGGTACTTTAAATCTATCTGATTTTTATTAAAATTTATGTTACTTTGTCCTTTATACACCCCTTTGCTACCAAAACCTTTATTCCCTTTCTAATTAGGAACAAATTTATTTCCTTTCTTATCATTCCATATCTTTCTCATGTATCCTTCTGGACTATTCTGCTGATAGCAAATTTGTGCCTTATGGATCACCTCTTCCATGGGCTTTGGATGTCAAATTCTAGTCGTTCCTTAATGAATAGAGGTAGGCTACTGATGAATCATTGTACCTTTGACTTTTCTTCACGTATGTATGACACGTATCGGAATAATGAAGTGAACTTTGTTATGAATTCATCCATGGACATTTGTCCTAGTCAGAGATCATGAAATTCTTTAGATTTTTCATCATAGAATCTTTCTGTTAGATATTTTTCTTTAAAATGTCTCCGAAAATTTTCCCAAGTGATACTTTGTTCATCCACCCCTCATAAAGTCTTTACTTCCTCCCACCATAGCATGGCCTTTCCTTGTAGTTGAAAAATAGCCAAGCGGGCCTTCAGATTCAGGTCATATTCGTATAATTGGAAGTATTTATTAATATTTATGAGCCATGCTTCAGCCGCTTTTTCCTATTCTCCATCGAAGAGAGGGGGTTTTATCTTTTCAAACTCACCCTGTAGTTCCACTTCCTACCTCTTCTATGTTCTATGATTGAACACATTATCTGACTCCTCTTCATGATTCTCTTCTCCACCACTAGTTTCCACATCTTCAATCCGAAATTCTTGTTCCCCTGATGCATTTCTATGTTCAGGGCCGGGAACTAGTGGCCAATTATTTTGTCTATCAGATAGACTCTTCATAAATTTTTCTTGTTCCCGCATTAACCTTTCGTTATTTTCCTGTAGCTTGGTCATTTCATCCTTTAAATCTTGTACTATCTCCCTAATAACTATGCCGGTGTTTTGTGGCTCCTCACCTAGCTGTACCCACACTTCAAGATTGCCCTCCTAAAATGGTTTGAGTGGTGGATCACCTGTCCTCCTCATACTAGCTGTTCCTGCTTCCTACGTGCATATCACAAAATTTGTTATTTCCTTGATCCCAGAGGTCTCATTTTAGCAACCCGAGCTGCTTTAATACCATATGTCACATGTCCATAAGTAATAAATTAAATTCATATACATAAAAAAAATTATGTACCAAAGCCTAACGATTACTTCGAAAACATTGCTATTTACTATTGAATTTACCTACAGATTAGTGTTAAACTCAAATCACATGCGATTATGTATTTGGGTACTGCCCTTATGCTTATATGAGTCAATGCTTACATAATAATTGATGGTCGCATTACATACTGGTTGCCTCTTGAAACATTTAAACTATACCCTAAATCCTTAAGTCTCATTTGATTACAATATTACAATGGTTATGTACTGTGAATTGCAAATTGGTACTGCTTTTCCATGAGGTAGACATTAAATGGGTCTGGCCCCTGCCTAGGGATATGAGACCACTCCTTTGTGAGTCTTTGATCTAGGCTACAACTGGCCTCCAACTGCGTAGATGACCATGCCTCATCGACGGTTCCCCTTGCAACTAATCATCCAATGGTGTAGACTGAGGCAAGTGACCTTAAGCTGGTGTTTGGATTGGAATGGGGCTTTTTTGTTGGCATTTTTGTTATGGAGGGTTCTGCTAGCTTTCTCTCTGAGGAGGGTTCGACTCCATCCATCGGAAAAGGGTTTCCTAGTGAGTTTTGCTCAACCCCTTTGCTCCTGTTGAGCTTTTCTGAGTGTCCAATATAGCTAGTTTGGTTGTTGTTGTACCTCACTATCTATGTTTGCTTCCAAAATCTGTCATGGCTAAACTGGGTATGCCAGGGAGGCTCCTCGACAAGCCGAAAGAACTCAACGTCTACCTGGGTAAGTGATGACGTTTCGGTTCTTGTATCCCTTAGTTATTTTTCTTCTCATTATATATATATGGAGATCTGAATTGCGTAATGCTCTGTTACGGTTCGTAGGCTTCGACCTTGGTGGATTCATTCCAGCTGTCGCTCCTCCAGGTCTATCCTTCGACTTGAATCAGGTATGAGACGTAGTATACACTATTTACTGGGTTTCAGGGTTGTATTTGACATGGATCATGGACTAGTCTTTTAGTTATTTGGTTATGTTATGTACTTGGAGAGGCTCGTTCCAGATTTTGTTTGAATTATTGTAGACCCTTTTGAAGACTGTGCCAAACTGGAAAGGGTTGGCCTTGGAAAAATTCTTCATCCAGACTTAGTCATCTTTTTCTTTGTGTTTAAAAATAGGTCCTACGGTCTATTGTGCTGGTTTGGCCATGTCAAATCTTGGGGATTGTTGGCCAGGGTATCGACGATACCAACATCTCATATATGTGGCGATAGGTGGACAACTATTGGTTTTTATAGTTACTGTTTTTTTTTCTTTTGGTGAAGGCGAGGAACCTTCACGTAATCTGGCTATACATATTAATAACTACAATACTTTGAACAAGAAATTCTTCTTATATATATTATGGGAATTTCCTATTGTTTTTTAGCAAATGTTTTTCCATGGTCTTATTGCTGTAATATTAAAGTGGATTTTCTATGAGATCTTATGCACTATCCAATAGATTTATATGTAATACTTTCAGGAGGATAGTCTTTCAATTTCCTAAGAATGATAGATAGCCTTTGGTTTACTATATATTCGAGCTGTACTGTTTTTATTAAAGACATGTGTTGACAGGGCTGAATACTTCTTTAAGGCTTAAATTCATCTGTTATGATTTCTGCATTCTAGTAATGTATCATGTAGTTTTTATTTGATAGGTGGTTACAGAGCCGTATTCAAATTTTAAGGCTTGTATATAACTATTAAGTTTTCTGTGATTACTCCTTAAAATTCTATTATTGTATCTTGTAGTTTTCCTTTTATTTCAAGCTCCTCTGATGATGATTTTACTTGTTATCTAAAGAAAGAATGACTAGTTTTAGGCTTTTTACCAGCTATGTTCAGAATCCAAACTGACTATTTCTTTCTTTTAGTTATTTCCACTTAGTAATGGTTATTTCTACACTGTTTACAAATGTATAGAGTTATTCTTTGTTTTCCTTTCGCTAGAATTTGCATGTACAGGTAATCAAAACTTCTATAATTATAAGCATATACTTAGCAGTCATGGAATAAATAATCTGATTCTATCTTTAGAACTAAAATAACTCTAACATATGCTAAACAAGATATTCTCTTATATAATCTTAATATCGGCTAAACAAGATATTCTTTCCAGATTAGTACTTATCCGGTTATCTGAACAATTAAAATTGTTAACTTGTTTTGCCTCCCAACCTTGAGACTTGAACCACAACGCCTCTGTCTCCCCTCGAGCTGCCTGTTTCTGAGTCTCCTTTTCAAGAATTGATCTATAGTAGTTATTTGGTCCCAACCAGACTTAACTACAACACTTCCTACCTATCCCTACAAAACAGTTCTTTTCTTCCTTCATATGTTTATCTCCCTCCCTGACCCCATCCTCTTGATCTTTTTGGGTAAAAACCTTTCTTTGGAGTAGTTAGGGTTGGTAACTACTGAACCTAACTATCTCTTGAGAATTACACCCATCACCTTTTGACAAATGCCTTCTCATGAAATTATATTAAATCACTTTCTTGTCAAAATTCCAACAGTGCATTTCTTTTAATAATTTCAAAACAGAAATTCTATTCATTAACAAAAACTTAAATCGGTTTTCGAGTTTGTTTTAATATGCAGTAAATAAAAGAATATTCACATTTACAGGGGATATCACAATTTATATTGAGTACATAGCTATTACAAGAATATTTCTTATCATCATATCATCCCCAATAAATTGAAAGTCAATAGTTAAAATAATCATTTTAACTATTCCTAATAAATTAAAAGTCAATAAGTAAAATAATAATTTTAACCAATGTAATCCCATTGATCAAAATTTTATTAATTAATTAATAATAATAAACATAATATTAAAATTTGAAAAATACAAAATAGATTTTCTAAAAACTACATATATAGTATTAAAAAATGAGTTAGTTTTAAATAATTAAAGGTTATCTTAAAAATACTTAAACTTAATTTTAAATTAAAATTTAATATTTAATAAATAAAATATTTTTTTTTCTAAATAAATTATTAATTATAGTATAATGTTTTTTATATTTATTATAAAAAGTTTTAATATAGATGAGGACATTTATACAAATGTGTTATTGAGGATTTTACAAATTTCCCTCTTCTATATGGTGAAATTTTCTAATTTTTCTAGGGTTTCTCAATTTGATTAAAAGTGAAATATAAAATTATATTAAAAGTGAAATTTGATCTATGTGAAGTATAGACTTATAGTGATAAAAAGTATATACAACAAGATCTATGTTGCAGATGGCATACCTACCTAAATTTATTTAAACGATTTTTGCCAACATTATTTCTAAATGATTTGTATTACTCATAATACAATATTTAATTTTTAATTTTTTAAATTTATTTAAATGATTTTCGCCAATTTGTT
>APFE031643658.1:18939-40712 GCA_000404065.3 Pinus taeda | reverse complement strand
AGATGACTAGCTGTTGAAGGTAGTGGTGACCATATCCATAAATAGGGAAAAGAAGAGCTCTACAAAAGGCGACGCAGGTACGCGATCTCTAACTCAATTTAAAGAAAATATCTTCTTATTTTTTGTAGTTTTACAGTTTACTTAAATAAAAAAAAGGGTTCAGCAGTGGGGAGGTCAGGTAGATTTCCACTTTAACTGTAATTTGGCAGAAATGGATATATGTGTTACTTTTGGGAAATGTCGACCCGAAGGTGTTATGGTTATTTGTTTCTGTATAGGTGAATCTCTTCTTTTCTTAGGTTTTCTCTTTTAAAACAAAATACATATATAATCATGCTTGTCAGTAATACATTAAGGGTTGTTCAATGGAGTAGCAACTATAGAGAAATGAGGAAATTAGGAAATCATGCAAAACAACAGAGAGCAGACAGTCGCCTGAGGGGTTACTGATAAAATTAAATAGCAAGAATCATGTAATGCGTAAACAGAATTTAATTGAGGGAAGGGCCAGTAACTTAGTTAAAAAAAAAACAGCAAATGTCTCTGCCTTTGAATCTTGGAACCATAAAGAGGGGAACGAGGATTGCTATAGTTTTGGCGCATGTAGAGGGATTAGATAGACACCCTTGGGCCCACGTTCTAGGTCTAATTTTTGGTGAACCTTTCTGAATAGTAGGAATGTATCCGGGTTGCCTGATAGTTTCCAAAATAAATTACTGAAACCCGTAGAGGTGCTTTCTTTATACAAGTAATAATGAACTCATAGAATATAAATCAAACATAAGGAAGAAACCGTTTGGATTAGCTAGCAGGCCAATCAAGTAAGGGGTATCCCAAACCTGGGACAAGGGTTCAAGTCATTTTTGATGCTAGCAGAGTCCTTCGGCCATGACACCATGCAGGGAAGAAAACCCTCCTGGCAGTGAACCCTGAAGTTGGGAAATGGAGCAACGGCTCTCAAAGCAAGTTGGGAATTTGGGAAGGCCAGGCTATAAAGACCAAGGTAGTAGACCCTGCTTGAAATGGAAAGAACATGCAGGAAATAACGTCAATACTATGTAACTGGAGAAAAAGTTGCACTCATTACACAAGATTAGGTGGGCCAAGACTGCATACCCATTCGAAGGATTTCAATTCTATTTAATACAAACCACTTCTGTAAATTTGAAAGAACGATATAGCATACGGTGCATACATGAATAAACAAGAAATGGAATACATATCACATTAGTTTCTACAGTCAAACCAAAGACGGGAACCCAGAACTGGGTATACATATTTAGCAAGGAAGCAGCAACAGCTCAAACAAATAATGCCCGACTGCTGGCCTTATTAGCCACACATATAGCAGCCTAATTACCTTGTTCAATCCTAAAACCCTCATCGTCACAAAAGCAAATAGCAGAAACTACATAGTCTCAAGCAAGTAAACTCTGGTGATATTTGAAGTGATAATCACCTCATGCTTACAAAAATATAGTTACATTTGGGAGAAAACCCATTAAAAATCTCTAACCCTCTTTTAAATTGAGAATTCTGGCCAAGAATCAGGCACTCCATGGATTCCAAGAGCCATAACCATGCTAAACGCTTCCCCTCCAACTAGGACAAGAACTTACCCGAGACTGAAAGCTTCTTCGCTGTAGAAGCGTCGCCCTTCCAAGAAAGTTGAGCCAGCTCTGAGTCCCAATGTTCTGCGTAGCATTGTAAATACAGGAAAACTGATTAGTGTACTTGATAGGGTTGAACAATTGCAGTCACAACGAATAGGGAAAAAAGAGCAGCGAATCAACTAACAGGGAAAACAAAGCTTTTACCTGTAAACGGCTTAGGCCATTGCCATACCATGAAGCTGGGCATGAACAGGGTTTCCAACCATCGAAATAGCGCTGCGGAAGTAATGACTGCACCAGAGCAACTTTCGCGGAAGGATTGCAAACAAATGAGGTCGATCTCTCTACACTTGGGGTTGAGAGAACCCTGGCGAAGGCTCCACTGTTGGAATGCATTGGATAATGCGTTACCGTTGATCTAGTTGAGGATCCCGAGCCGAGCTGGTGAGACTGGACGGTCCACCAGGCCATACACATGACAACACAGAGACAACAATTAATTCACCCTTATCTGGTAAGGCTCGCCACGTGGTGGAAGTGACCTCATACCCAAAACAATAATATAAAGACAAACTATGTAGATTTCATAAATCAAAATCACTCCCCCAAAAATCAACTGCGCCATTAATTGTCACCCACATATCGTAGAAATAGTAAATTCTGGGTGGTACTGTAGTCCGGCAGGGTAAATTACAACGATCCTTTTGACACGGTAAGAAGTGAAATAAAATTATTTTTATTTATTTATTTATTTTTTTTTCTGATGGAGACATTACAAGTGGTATCAGAGCTAAATTTGCAAAACTGTGGCCTCTAGGCATTGGTAAAAAAAAAACAGTGAACAGACTGTATATTACAATTTATTTCATCTCTAATGTGTAAAAAAAAATAGCCAATGTGTTAACCCTCCGTTGTTGATTGTTTTGTGGTAAGCACAGGGCAACAGGGGATTGACAACATGAGGAGAACAGACAATGCATCACACAGGTTTGTGGCGGGTCAGGACCTGCAACGGGTCCTAGGAGCAATCCCGAATTATGGGTACAACTGGGCAAGGAAGCGCGCAATACCAATCAGGCAATTTTGGAGATAGTACAAGAGTTGAAGAATGAAATGGCTCGATTACGGGAAGATAATGCAAGGTTAACTATCGAACAAGAGAGGATTATTAAAAGCCTATCCGACAGATAGAACCAGCAACCATTGAATCCTAACACTGAGCAACAAAGAATGTCAGGAGAACAGAATCACCCCACAAAACCTAAGGAATCAGAAGGAAGGGAGGAGGAACACTTAGATAATGCCTCTGAACAGCATACATCCAAAAGGCAGGGGATCGAGTTGCAAGGGGAGTTTCGTAAAATCAAGCCACCACACTTCCATGGTGAACAAGAGGAAGCAACAGAAGCCTGGTTGATTAATATGAACAAATAATTCCAGCTGTATGAATACGATCACAACCTCAAAGCACGGTTGGCCATTTTCCAACTACAGGGGAAGGCCACCTTGTGGTGGGAGGAAGTTAAGATGGTAAAAGGGGTAAGCGAATAGACTGTCACTTGGGAGAAATTCCAACGATACTTTAAGGAAAGGTACCTGACTGAGCACTTCTATGATGAGAAGGCAAGGGAATTTCATGACCTGCGGTTGGGGAAACAAAAGATGGATGAGTTTATTACTCATTTTACTTCCTTACTCCACTATGTGCCCTATATCTCGGAAGAGAAAGTTAAAGTGTAGAGGTTTGTTAGTAGCCTACCTGTAAGTATGAGGGAAAGAATTGAATTTGGCAACCCAAAGATGATGGATGAAGCAATACACAAAGCTCGAATTTGTTACCAGCAGGGCAAGCAAAAGGGAGAGCCCTTGGGTAAGAAATGGGTCGATAAGAGAAGCAACAAGCTGGCTGGTGGTACTAAAGGAAATAGTGGTGGAGGTAACAAAGGATTCGCTAAAGGGAAAATCAATAGAAACTCTAAAAAAAAATTCACTCTGATTAAAGCCCCTCAATGAGTCTAGAACTAATGACCAACTCGGGAAAACGGATAATGAAGGGACAACAAGGCCCTCAGTGCAATGTTGGGGCTATGGCAGCCCCCATTATGTAAAAAATTGCCCTCAATGAAAAGGGGCCGAACAAGTCTCCCAAGTTTATGAAAACTCTACCATTGGTGATGTAGGATGGAGTCTGCCAAAGATTAATGCTGCTTTGGAGGATTGCTAGGCGGAATACCAACCGACCATGGTGGAATTTGAAGGTAAACTCTTAGACGTTGCTGTAATTGTTTTAATTGACCCTGGTGCAACATTAAGTTATATTAGTCCTAGAATTATGGAGCACTGTAAGTTGCAACTTGTTAAGTTTAGGGACCCCTGGCTAGTTCAATTGGAAATAGGGGCAAAAAGATGGGTAATGGCTAAGGTCAAAAACTGCCCATTAAAAATAGCAGGATAGTCAGTAACAACAGATTTAAATGTGCTTCCCCTTGGCTTGTACGACATATTGATTGGTATGGACTGGTTAGAAAAACACTGGCCCATAATTAATTATAAAACCAAGACTATCAGCTATAAGGATGAGCTTGGAATAACACAAGAGATGCAAGGGATTAAGTGGCCAGTACAGATTCGGCCCATAACTGCCTCACAGTTAGCCAAATGCATCAGAAAAGGATGTCAGATTTACGCCATTCAGGTGGGGTATGCCAATTCAAAAAATAAAATAGCCACATTGGAGAATATTCTAGTGATACAAGAATTTGCCGATGTGTTTCCGAAAGAGATTCCTGGGCTGCCACCTAAAAGAGACATAGATTTTACCATCTAATTGGTGCCAGGAGCAACCCGAGTCTCTCAAGCACCCTACAGACTGAGTGTACAAGAATTGACAGAGCTGAAGATGCAATTACAGGAGTTGTTGGAAAAAAAGTACATTCGCCCCAGTGTGTCCCCTTGGGGAGCTCCGGTATTATTTGTTAAGAAAAAGGATGGGACTCTCTGCATGTGCATGGATTATCGCCAGTTGAACAAACTGACAACTAAAAACAAGTACCCCCTACCACGCATTGATGAACTGTTTAACCAGGTAAGAGGGGCAACAATTTTCTCGAAGATTGATTTGTGGTCAGGGTATCACCAAATTTGAATTAGAGAGGAAGACATAGCTAAGACAGCTTTCAGAACTTGGTATGGCTACTATGAGTTTGTGGTGTTACCCTTCGGGTTGACCAATGCCCCTGCCACCTTTATGTTCCTGATGAACAATGTGTTCCATCGATATTTGGATAAATTTGTGTTGATATTTATTGAGGATATATTGATTTACTCTCGGACTATGGAGGAGCATCAGGAGCATCTCAAGTTAGTATTGCAAACCCTCTGAGAGCACCAGTTGTATGCTAAGTTCAGTAAATGTGAATTTTTCAAGGAGTAGATATAGTACTTGGGCCATATCATCACTAAGGATGGAATCGTTGTGGATCCTGAAAAGATAAGGACCATTATGGAATGGCCAATACCCAAGGATGTGGCGGACATACGATCATTCATGGGATTGGCAGGCTATTATAGATAGTTTGTAGAGGGATTTTCAAAAGTGGCTTACCCAATCACATCCTTGCAGAAGAAGGGAAGAACCTTTCGGTGGACTCCTGAATGTCAAAGAAGTTTTGAACAACTCAAATATTTACTCACCACAGCACCTATTCTAAGTATAGCCGATCCCAGCAAAGATTATGTAGTGTGTATTGACGTAAGCAAAGAAGGATTGGGAGGTGTGCTAATGCAAGAAGGAAAAGTGATAGCATACAAATCAAGGAAGTTAAAAGAGCATGAGCACAAATATTCTTCTTACGATTTTGAGTTGGCAGCTGTGATTCACGCCCTGAACATGTGGCGACATTATCTTGTGGGAAGAAAATTTCTATTGTTGACAGACCACTAGTCGGCCTCAGTATTGCAGCAATAATGCTGCAACTCCTGGCACTCCCTTCTTTAATTTTAACAACCCGGTAGTTCGTAACAAACTTGGAAGCGACAGTGTTGTATGCACAAGTACTAGCTCTTGCCACAACTGTCACTTGGTCAGCTAGCACAAGTCCGCTAGGAGCTTAAGCCAACTTATACGAGCTCTTAGAAGAAGCTTTTTAACTGATGGATGAAAGCTAACTCAAAGGAGGCTAATCTCCTTACAGAAAGAAGTGAAAAGCGGAAAGGAAATGCAAACCCTAGCAAACCCTAATTTTACCAGCTAGCCCTACTGATGCAAGAAAAATGATGAAAGCTACAGAAAGGAATGCCATTGACTCTTAGAAAGGTAAAATTCATGTGACTAAGCTACTTCTGAAGTGAAATCTGTAAAGAAACATCACTTTGTATTTTTGAGTAAGTTGGCAGAATTATTGTGCATGTGCTTTAACTGTTTTTGACTGTGCAGAGGTGGATTAGCGAAAGGAAATGCTTGCAGGAGGTTGGGAAGGTTCTAAGAGGGCCTAAGGGGTCCCTAGCACCCTTCTAGAGAGTTTCATAGATTTTGGATATCAAGAAACTGCTTTTGTGAGCTTCTACAGGAAGTCTGCAGGGGTTCTACAGGATGTTCTGGAATTTCTACAGGATGTCTATGATTTTCTACAGGATGTTCAGAAATGGGATTTTGGAGGATGGATGGAGGGAGATAGATGAAGGACTGGGTATGGAGGTGAGATAATGGTGTGAGGAGGTCCAGGCCTTAGGGAATGGAGCTGAAGAGTGGTGAGGATGGTTGGATTTGTTCAAGGCGGAGTGGAGCAATGTTGCACAAAAATATGGGAATTAGGGAAAAGTGAGCAAATGGAAAATGTGAGGCAAGAATCTGGGTTGGAGGATGGAGAAGATGGGATTGATGGAGTACAGGTGGATGGAGAGGTATTACAGGCGCTCTGCAAGTTATTTTTCGAATTTGACAAATGAAGACTTGGAAAATCAAGAACCTAATTACTTTGACCTATTCTGACCTAGATAACAACAAAGGAAATGAACATAAGTTTATTTGCAGCGAAATCATTTGAGGTAAATATGCAATTGAGCAATCATGAACCTAAGCATGCAACCAAAACTGATATCAAGTTCGGCAACTAAGAATCTAACACTACTAATTGCATGGTGAAGCAAAAACAATGTTTTTGGTGGCAGCAAAGTCACATTGGCCCCAGCTCATGATTCCACTGAAGGAGAGGTGAGATCCAAAGTGCTTGATGGCCTTTTTATGAAGATCTTCTCTGTTATTAACCTATCAAATCAATCTGAACATGAAAATCCTTTTTAATCATCAAAAGCAACCTAAATAACAAAACAAGATTTAAATCTAAATAGTAGATTTTATTCTAAGAATGCAGAAAAGACACATAAAAGTAAACAAAGGAGGTACTGGGCACTTGAGATGGGCCCAACCCCAAGAGCTATAGCCTCCTAAGATAGATTAGAGCTGGTGCAAAGCTGGATTCATCTTTATTGATCAAAAGAATAGTTACATTCCAAAAACTGTCCACAAGGAAAACTTGAAAATGTGCTGAAATGCAGAGCTAAACTACTACCTAAAAAATGACTAAAACTGAACTACAAACTAGCTAACTTCTGCCTACAAAGTGACTAACTGAAATGAGGCCCTAAGCCTTCTTATATATACAAATTGAGGACCCCAACAGTCCTCCTAAACTTTAGGAACTCAGTTGCCAAAACTTGTAGTTAACAACAACTTTACTAGCCCTTGCTCGGCTGTCCTTGTGATAATCGATTTGGTGGCCCTTGAACTCCAAGCTGATGGTGGAGAATTCAAGGTAAGGGCCCATAAATGAAGGGGACACCTTCCTACAAATCCTCTCCACGAATTTGGCTGCAATGCTCATTTAACCTTGATTTTGTCTCCAAATTGACCAAAAAGACTGCATAAAGCACACATTAGACTTGTTGGCATAATGACTAACCGAATTCACTCTATTAGCATAAATATAATAAAAAACATGCAATAAAATAATGAGAATTGTGGATTAATTTGAATTAGGAGGCTGAATGAGCCCATATAATTATCCATTTTTGGGGCTCATCAACCACCACAACCTGACCAATTATTTTAGTCATCCCACACTAAATGCAAGGCAAGCACGGTGGGTGGATTTCTTAAGTGGCTTTGATTTTGAGATCAAGCACCTGAAAGGGAAGGAGAACCGGGTGGCGGACGCTTTGAGTCGAAAATTGCAGTGTCTGTACGAGATTTCTTGCAGTGAGAGGAGAAGCCCCTTCGGGGAAATGATCAAAAAGGCATCCGAGCAAGATGTTGTGTACCAACAAATAAAACAAGTACAACTACCGAACAACATGGAAAAGTAGCCGGATTACGCTCTAGATACAACTAGGATTTTGTATTATAAAGGGAGGTTGTATGTACCCAACCAGAACAATATTAAAAATTTGATATTGGATGAGTATCATAGGAGTCATTATGCCGGACACCCCGGATACCAAAAGATGATCACTGCACTCTGAAAGGAATATTACTAGCTGGGCATGAAGAAAGATGTGGCTGGGTACTTGGCTTGATGTCTTGAATGTCAGCAAATTAAAGTAGAACACCAGCATCCCGCAGGATTACTACAACCGTTACCCATCCCGGAGTGGAAGTGGGAAACCATCACTATGGACTTTATAACAAGCTTTCCTAATTCAAAGAAGAACAATGATTCCATCATGGTGGTTGTCGACAAGCTGAGTAAGTTAGCTCATTTTATACCCATGCAATCTACATACAGAGTAGTGCAGATCGCTCATGTGTTCATGCAAAACATATTTAAGTTGCATGGGTTACCAAAGGCAATAATTTCAGACTGGGATGTAAAATTTACATCGGCCTTTTGGAAAACATTGTTTGAGGAATTGAGTACTCAGCTGAATTTTAGTACGACATATCATCCTCAAATTGATGGGCAGACTGAACAGGTGAATCAGGTGGTGGAAGATATGTTAAGAGCGTATGTGATGTAGCAACCAACCAAGTGGGAGGACTATCTTCACTTGGTTGAGTTTGCATACAATAATGGCTACCACACATCATTACAGATGAGTCCTTTTGAGGTGCTATATGCGTGGAAGTGCCACACCCCCTCAAGCTAGAGTGGACCGCAAGACAGATTGATGCTAGGAGGAACTGGTTAAAAAGGTGCGTTCTAATATGAAGGCAACTCAGGATAGGCAAAAGAACTTCGCTGACCGGAAAAGGAGGTTTAAGGAATATCAGGTCGGTGATCATGTGTATGTGAGAATTCGAGCATGAAAGAGCACTTTACAATGGAGTGGGTGCACTAAGTTGGCACCTCGATATTGTGGACCCTTCCAGATTTTAGCAAGGGTTGGGTCGGTGGCTTACCAGCTCGCTCTGCCTAGTCACATACGAGTCCACAATGTCTTTCATGTTTCTATGTTAAAGAAATATGTTTATGATCCTAAACATGTGATTAATTGGCAGGATATTCAGGTAAGAATTTCTTTGTTAAATCAATCAAAATGTTTTCTCTTAAAGGAAAATTGACTCAGGGTGTTGAATCGGAAGGAGAAATCCAAGTCAAACCACTGAGCATTCTAGACCAAAGATAAGTCACGCTGCGGAAGCGGGATATTACCCAAGTTAAAGTGCAGTGGCAGCACTTTGGGCCTGGTGAGGCCACTTGGGAAGGTGAGGAACTCATGAAACAAGCTTACCCAGGGCTGTTTATAACCGGAAGACATTGGGACAATGTCTAATTTCAGGAGGGGGAGATGTCATATCCCTAGATTATTGTAAATATTTTTTTTTTTTATCACAGTCAAAAAACAAGAACATTATCTGTTGTATAAAATTATATATCTTTTAAGTAAATGGAAATTAAAATGACAGGGATATCATGTCACGTAGCGACAGAGTTGGTTAAGACTTGGATAAAAAAAAAGTTGCAACCTTAATCGCTCTTTCCCCCCCCCCCCCCCCCCATGGAAGGGTTTTCTAGGAAAAGGAGGGGGGGAAAGAAAAAAAAAGGGGGAGGCTGTGTTGTAGAGGACAAACAGTAGGAAAAAGGTAGGGATCTTACCAAGTCTGGTGAGGATCAGATGGTAAGGGCACAACGCGCCTGCAATGAGCAAAGACGGTAGTCTTTGAGTCAGCTAGCGGGGAGACTGGTCTTGAAAGACAGTCTCAAGGATGGGTGGATGACTAGCTACTGAAGGCAGTGGTGACCATATCCATAAACAGGGAAAAGAAGAGCTCTACAGAAGGTGATGTAGGTACACGATCTCTAACTCAATTTAAAGAGAAGATTTTCTTATTTTCTATAGTTTTACAGTTTACTTAAATAAAAAAAAAGGGTTCAACAGTGGGGAGGTCGAGTAGATTTCCACTTTAACTGTAATCTGGCAGAAATGGATATATGTGTTACTGTTGGGAAATGTCGACTTGGAGGCGTTATAGTTATTTGTTTCGGTATAGGTGAATCTCTTCTTTTCTTAGGTTTTCTCTTTTAAAACAAAATACATATATAATCATGCTTGTCAGTGATACATTAAGGGTTGTTCAATGGAATAGCCGTGAAGAGATATTTAATGCATAGGAAATCTTGCAAACTACAGAGAAACGAGGAAATTAGGAAATCATGAAAAACAACAGAGAGCGGACAGTTACCTGAGGGGTTACTGATAAAATTAAATAGCAAGAATCATGCAATGCGTAAACAGACTTTAATTGAGGGAAGGGCCAGTAACTTAGTTAAACAAAAGCAACAAAAGTCTCTGCCTTTGAATCTTGGAACCATAAAGAGGGGAACGGGGATTGCTATAGTTTTGGTGCATGCAGAGGGATTAGATAGACACCCTTGGGCCCACGTTCCAGGTCTAATTTTTGGTGAATCTTTCTAAACAGTAGGAATGTATCTGGGTTGCCTGATAGTTTCCAAAATAAATTACTGAAACCGTAGAGGTACTTTCTTTATACAAGTAATAATGAACTCATAGAATATAAATCAAACATAAGGAAGAAACTGTTTGGATTAGCTAGCAGGGCAATCAAGTAAGGGGTATCCAAAACCTGGGACAAGGGTTCGAGTCATTTCCAATGCCAGTAGAGTCCTGCAGCCATGACACCATGTAGGGACGAAAACCCTCTTGGCGGTGAACCTTGAAGCTAGGAAATGGAGCACCAGATCTCAAGGAAAGCTGGGAATCTAGGAAGGCCAGGCTATAAAGACCGAGGTAGTAGACCCACTTGAAATGGAAAGAACATGCAGGAAATAATGTCAATACTATGTAACTGGAGAACAAGCTACACTCATTACACGAGATTAGGTGGGCCAAGACTGCATATCCATCTGAAGGATTTCAACTCTATTTAATGCAAACCACTTCTGTAAATTTGAAGGAACGATATATTATACGGCGCATACATGAATAAACAAGAAATGGAATATATATCACATTAGTTTCTACAGTCAAACCAAAGACGGGAACCCAAAACTGGGTATACATATTTAGCAAGGAATTAGCAGTAGCTCAAACAAATAATGCTTGACTGCTGGCCTTATTAGCCACACATATAGCAGCCTAATTACCCTGTTCAATCCTAAAACCCTCGTCGTCACAAAAAGCAAATAGCAGAAACTACATAGTCTCAAGCAAGTAAACTCTGGTGATATCTGAAGTGATAATCACCTCATGCTTACAAAAATATAGTTACATTTGGGAGAAAACCCATTAAAAAGCTCTGACCCTCTTTTAAATTGAGAATTCTGGCCAAGAATTAGGCACTCCATGGATGCCAAGAGCCATAACCATGCTGAAAGCTTCCCCTCCAACCGGGAAAAGAACTTACCTAAGACTGAAAGCTTCTTCGCTGTAGAAGCATCGCCCTTCCAAGCAGGTTGAGCCAGATCTGAGTCCCAATGTTTCGCGTAGCATTGTAAATACAAAAAAATTTATTAGTGTACCCGATAGGGTTGAACAATTGCAGTCACAACGAATATGGAAAAAAGAGCAATGAATCAACTAACAGGGAAAACAAAGCTTTTACTTGTAAACGCCTTTGGCTGTTGCTAGACCATGAAGCCGGGTGTGAATAGGGTTTCCAACCACCGAAACAACGCTGTGGAAGTAATGACCGCACCAGGTGACTTCCGCGGAAGGATTGCAAATAAATGAGGTCGATCTCTCTACACTTGGGGTTGAGAGAACCCTGGCGAAGGCTCCACCATTGGAATGCATTGGAGAATGCGTCACCGTTGATCTAGTTGAGGATCTCGAGCCATGCTAGTGAGACCGAACGGTCCACCAGGCCATACACATGATAGCATAGAGACAACAATTAATTCACCCTTATCCGGTGAGGCTCGCCACGTGGTGGAAGCGGCCTCATACCCAAAACCATAATATAAAGACAAACTGTGTAGATTTCATAAATCAAAATCACTCCCTGGAAAATCAACTACGCCATTAATTTTCACCCACATACCATAGAAATAGTAAATTCTGGGTGGTATTGTAGTCCGGCAGGGTAAATTACAACGATCCCTTTTGACACGGTAAGAAGTGAAATAAAATAATTTTTATTTATTAATTTTTTTTTAATTGAGACATTACATAAGACGCTGAACTTGTTATTCATAACTTGTTCATTCTGAAATACATGATATAATAAGATGTTGAACTTGTTATTCATTAATTTGTTTATTCTGAAATACATGATATAAAATATTTTTATGGATTTCTACGAAAGATTGACATTCTGATGTATCCATTGTATTAAAGGCTTGACATAAAGAATTGACACATTAGTATCCAGGGAGAGCACCATCTTTAATCGATATCTATGGAAAGCATTGTTGAGACAGGTGGATGCCTGTGCAGACCACTGTTGATCGACATCCATGCAAAGCATTGTTGAGATAGGTGGCCATCTATGAAGACCACATGTAGACCATTGTTGGCTCGAATAAGGAGTCAATTTTTTTTTTGGTACTATAGCCATTGCTCAATCATCAACCATAGCCTCTGCATGATTAACCAACCACTCTGTTCAATATGCCTCCTTTAGATTACAGTAAGCACAGGTTGGTCAAACCTTTGTGGTTAAGGCAAGGTAGTGCAGCATGACATAAGGAGGATGAAATATATTTCTTTGGGCCAGACCTATAAGACATTGTCAAATTGTATCGAAGCTTAATATGGAAATGGCTCTTGCTCTTGTACAATTTCTCGCCAATTATTATATTTAGTTTTTATAAAAGAAGCAGCAGTGACCATTTCAGTTTACCCATCAGCAAATGCATAGTCATAGGTGGGAGCATAAAAGGTAGGCAAAGACTTATATATCCCACCCATTATAGCTCGGGAATTCTGACTTATTTCCGACTTCTTGATCACTACTTATTATTAGTCCTTGCGGCATGGGACTATAGTAATTGGTTACTTAAAGTTTTCTATTGACATTTTATGAAATACTTTTGATCAACCTATCAAAGAAAGGCATTAGTTTTTATGGCCAATAAGAATTTTTTTGATCTTATTTGGCCTCTTCCCAAGGCAAAGAGGTCATAAAGATTATATACCAAGAATTGGTTTCATTAATATTTTCAAAAGATAAACTAATGCCAACATTAGTTGTTGACATCAAATGTTTGGCTTGAGAAGGGTCATTAAATTAGTTACCGAAGGTGCTTGGTACCATGACGCTTAATCCGTCCCCACCCGTTAACTTCCATAGAGAATTCACATGTTTAAACACATGGCTAACACATGTTGAAAGTAATTTTCATGGTGGTACCCTTTTGTCCACTTCCAAAGACTATATTCCAAAGACTATATCGCAGTAAGACTTCATTAGCTTTTTGCATATTTCACAAACCAAAATTGCTCCAACGCTGGATGCTTTGATTCTCATGGCTCTCATGGAAGAATGTTTGAAGCCACATTGCAAATATGGCAGAATGTTGAAGCCACACTGCAGATATGGTAGGATCTGTAGATATGAGCATCTCTCATGGCAGAATATTGAAGCCACACTGCAGATATGGCAGGATCTACAGATATGACATGGTGCTCGAGCTACAATGTATGGAGAACAAAAAAACACAGAAAACTACACAATGAAGAAGAACAAGGAGAACAAAAAACTAAGGCAGATACTACGACACTAAGGCTAATAAAACTACAACTATACTAGTCTTTGTACCATGGAAGAACATAGAACAAACACTAGATTCTTGCAGAATGAATGTGAGTGATGAGAGAATGCAAGTGGCCAATGGAGACATCATAGAGGTCTTTAGTGCGTGCTTTCCTTATAGATCGCCACTGTTGATGGCTAAGGTCACCTACAGAGGTGAAGGGGGCATTGTCTGCATTTAATTAACCCTAAGATCATTGCACTTAAATAATAGAAAAGTATGCAACATGACTTGCATCCATTAATCAACTGCAATCACATATTTCAGCGAAATTAACTAGAAATTAACGCAGAAACACTGACATAGTCAGATTTTTGGGATGCTTGAATTTATGTCAAGAAAATCCTCCCTGGGTATAATGAAATATCACTGAAAAGAAGTCAATTCTTATCGATTAGGATTATGTAGTACATAAGCTTCCTCCATTAAATCTTAAGTCTGGTATCCCTTCCTGCGTTCGAAAACGGTGAAGCATTTACTATGGGATAGCCCTTTTGGCAAGTTTGGGGCCTTTTTCAAGTAGAGTAGGTAGCTATTCTTGAGAGGAGAGTACATTGGCACGCAATATTTTTGGGTGACTTTAGATCTATAGTCCAAGCTTCTTCGTGGTATTTGGCATTGCTTTCTAATTTCAACTTTCTTTTTCTTTGGAAACATCAATATGTGTTTAAGAATATGTGTTTAAGAATGAGGTTAGCTCTTTGTATAGAAAAGTATGCAACATGACTTGCATCTATTAATCAACTACAATTAGAGATTTCAGCAAAATGATCTAGGAATTAAAGCAAAAACACCCACATAGTCAGATTTTAGGGACGATTGAATTTATGTCAAAGGAAACCCTCTCCAAGTACAAGGACATAGCACTGAAAAGAAATCAATTCTTGTCGATGAGAACTGCGAAGTACATAAGATTCCTCCATTAAGTCTTAAGTCTGGTAATCAACTTTGGGTGAACTACAAATCTCATGTCTGAGTATTAAATTTTGGATAAACTTTGGGTGAACTACAAATCTCATGTCTGAGTATTAAATTTTGGATAAACTTTGGGTGAACTACAAATCTCATGTCTGAGTATTAAATTTTGGATAAACTTTGGGTGAACTACAAATCTCATGTCTGAGTATTAAATTTTGGGTGAACTACAGGCTGAAGACAAGCAGCTAATGCAAAAGGGAGAACAATGCAAGCAACAACTCAAATTCCTAAATTAACACTAATAAACAACTCACTAATAAAAAACTCAAGCAGCAACTCAATTGCCTAAATTCACACTAATCAGCTAATCGGCCATGTTGCGAAGGAGGTTATAAGCACCAAAACAAGGAACCATCCACTCAGGCTGAAAGGCAGAAAAGCAGGTAAACGATCAAAAGATCATTTGGATCAATGAAGAAGGAGAAGAGAACCTTACCATTCACAAGAAGTGGAGGACCTAAATAGTTAGCGCCAACAAAGTTTTCTCCCTTTCAAGTAGTAGCATAAGTAGGACCTTAAAGGACAACGACTGGATGTCTTTCCCCTTAGATGCTCAAAATCTCAAAATTATGCCTAAGGTTACATGTTGTATTCGCAAAACACGAAATATTTTAGATTGATGGTCCAAATTCACCAATTTACATTTAAAAACATGACGAACTAACCAAATGGCAAGTATGCCTCCTTCTGTATCCATGAACGTAGCTTGAAATCACTCCCGACTTGAAAAACAGAAAAAGGCTCCTCGAGAGGCTTGTCTTCAAATCCTCAGAACTTATCATCCTCCCTCAAGGAATCCAAACCTACACTAGAATCATATATACTAATTTCCAAATTTGATTCATTGAAAAATGATTGTCTCTGAATATTATCACATAGTGCATTGATTAAGTAAGGATGATCACCTAATATTATCTTCAAACACTTAATTTCAGCCTCAATGAAGGATTCATACGAACCCTCAGCATCAGAGCTATGTTGAAATATATATGTTTTTAGCCTCTAAAGTTCATGAGATGAAACAAAGTCACTGAGTTTGGTGGCGACTCTCTGAAAGTTCTGGTCTCTACCGAATGGCGATTCAATTACTTCTTCTTCACCAATTTTGTCATTAACGGATTGTACACCCATCTTCGAGCTTCAAAACCTTAATTAGGGCTTTAGGAGAGAAACTAAAGCTTGATTTTATTAAATCAATAAAAATAATTAATTGTACCTTGAGTTTAAAGCCCTCGGGATGAAGGTTCTAGATAGGATCTCGTGAAGCAACTGAAGAGCTTCCAAGCCGTAGTAATTCGGCGAGAGGGATCGAGGTTAATTGGGTGGGTGAACTTGTGAAAATCGACCATGTGAATTCAATCTATGGCCTCTATGTGAGTTCAGTAAGCTAGGCTTTCTCAAAGGTATCAACCCAAACAAAGTATTTTGTGCCCTTTCATATCATAACTAGTCTGACATGCATTCAACTGCTTGAAATTATCTAATCTATCTTTGGGAAAAGTAGTTCCTAATATCAACAAATTCCATTGTTATCTCTGCTACAGAATCTACAGTGTTTCAATCTGCATATGGTTCTGCTTCACGTGGGACTGGATCTTTACTTGCTACCTTTTATGTTTCTCATGGATCGCAATCAGTAAAATTCCGAGACTGAGTCATCTGCCAAAAACATTATGCTATCTTTGCCTTTGCCACCGGTGGAATTGGAACACAGATGCTAGTGTAATAAGATGTTGTTTTTGTACTTAAGAAATTTAGGCCTTATGTTCTAAACTAGGAATTCAAAATCATGCACAAAGATGATCCTTTGAAGTCTCTAACCTAAAAGTCATATTTGACAGGGAAACTGCAAAATGGATCTTACTTATCATTTTTGACAGGGAGAACTGCAAAATGGATCTTACTTATGCAGGAATTTCATCTTGATTTGAAGTCAAAAAACTCAGTGACAAGACAAGTTTAAAAGCTCTCTCAACTTCTCTGGAAGCGGACACACTAGGGCAGGCAAACATATAGGAAACTCACTTCGATATTTTCGAGAGGATGAAATAACTGTTTCTGTTTTGGTTTAGTCTCTCACCACGTGGTTGTCTTCGTTGGAGGCATGAAGACAAGTTTCATTTTGAAGTATCTCACCATGAGGCAAGTCCATTCAATCAGCGTTGGGGCGGGCAGGGACTTGTTGCTCAGCAACACCCCTTGTTTAAGTAAAGAAGCTAGAACATTTACAATTATTATATTGAGTATTTGTAAAATCATTAGTAGCAATGGAGCAAGATGGAGATCAAGTTCAGACAACAATCCCATCAAATAGAAATTCAGTTAATCTAGAGATTCAGTTAATTGAGATCGAGAACCATATCCAATTGACATTGCTCTAATGCCATTGATCAGTACCAGTAAATTGCTACTACTGAAATTGGTGTTTCTCTGCATATAAAGGTGAAATTATGCTGAAATTGGTGGTTCTTTTGCATATAAAGGTGAAATTACTGCATATAAGCATGTAGATTATTTATAATGCTTCATTATTCTCGAAAATTAAGAGCAAACATGAGATTTTACAGAATTTATAATGCTTCATAATTCTCCATAATTCTCGAAAATTAAGAGCAAACACAAGATTTTAGACCCAACATACACACAATTTATAAGACTTCAGTATTTTTGAAAATTGAAGAGCTAGAAAACAAATAGATATGAAAATGCTAAATGCTTTGTACATACAAACCAAAATTTGTAAGATTTTGTGTAAAATAAAGTTTTTTTAAGGTTAGCCATCTGAAGAAGTTGTTGTTTCTTATTCAATGTAATCCTAAGTTAGGATGCTCCAATGTAAATGGATTACATGATGAACACTATAATTTACATTACATGATGAACACTATAAATGCACAGGGTGAAAAGGAAAGCTTTAATGTACAGGGTGAAAAGGGGCACAAGGGATTGTGCTAGCAATGTTGCTTTGGATATTGTGCTAGTAATGTTTCTTCACTGTATCAGACGATGCCGATGCACGTTGTTGTTCACTGTATCTGATGACCAGGATATGGTACCTAGAAATGTTGTATCCAATGATATTGCTTCACTATATCCGATGATGGGGATATGGTACCTGGAAATGTTGTATCTACAATGTTGCTTCTCTGACGATGGGAATATGGTACTTTGTTGCTTCACTGTATCTGATGATGGGGATATGCTACATGGAAATGGCCGACGATGAGGATATGCTACCGGAAATGCCTGAAGATGGGATATGATGAAATGCTTATGGAAGAAGCCTCTACCTTTATCACCAACAAAAGCCTCTATCTCTATCACCAACAAAGAAAAAGGCTCTACTTCCACTTCTATCACCAACAAAGAAATAAAGAAAGGGGGTTCACCAACAAATAAAGAAAGGTCAGAAGTGCACTTGCAGATCAAGTACCAAGCAAATAAAATACCAAAAAAGGGAATGAAAGAACCAAGCAAATCAAGTATCAAGAAAGGGAATGCACTTGCAGATCAAGTACGAGAGCCCGTTGATCAAGTACCAGAGCCCGTTGATCCAAGACCAAAAAAGACAAGAGCAAAGAATTGGATCTTGTTTTAGTAGTTGTGGGAAGCTTGAAAAATGGAGAGCATGCCAATAGTAAGTTGAATTGGGTTGAATCCATGGCTAACATGCCAAGAGTGGGTTACATACCAATAGTGGGTTGAATTAGGTTGAATCCTGAGAGATGGCTATCAGGCCAAGAGTGGGTTACACGACACCATTCAACTCGCATGAATATAGAACTTAGGATAGGATATGATACATAAAGGCTATAATCAATCTTAAAGTTATCAAACTTAGGATGATGCTGTAAAGCTCCCCTAAATGTTAGCTAGAACTTAGAATAATGTTGTAAAAACAATACATTACTCACGGTAATTAAAGTGAAAACGTAAAATAATATTGTAAAAACAATACATTTTTCAGGATAATTAAAGTAAAGCTGCAATAAAAGGTTCATTTGCTTACCCAATCAAACAACCAGAAAACTTTGATTAAACTTTACAATCCCTCTGCAATGCTCAGTAGCTTTGATTAAATAAATATTATGAAAAACAAATCAACCCAATTAATATGGAGTCAACTGCATAGCCAAGTTATTTACCTACCTCGATAAGTAAAATAAAAAGTATATACAATTCATTTCCGGAAAATTTAAATAAAAAATCCAAAAATCCTACCAGATCTAACTATGCGAGTGGACTTACTATGAGGTGCTACTGGTTGTCCCAGTTTGATACAAATGGAAGAAAAACAAGTTTTATAGAATCAGAAGTCCATGCCCCCGATAGTCTTATATAATAATAAAATTGGGAATATGACTAAGAAAGGATACCAAACTCAACATTCCCATTACCATGGCATGGAGTAGCGTCTAATGAAATTGATGTTATTAAGTGTCTCGAAAATATAGTAACATTTTTGAAGGCTTGCTGACTATCTCTCATGGAAATGTCTATTTTTAGCGTATAGAATGTGAAACTTATCAACACTAAAAATTTAAATTATAGAAGTAAAATTTAAATCAATGGAGAAATTCAAAGAGGAAGTTTATTGGGAAATGAAGAATTTAGATTGAGATATTTTTCATTATTAATGTTTTATAGATGAAGTTTAGAAAGTGAGACTCGTAATTGAACCAAGAGATTTATTTTACAATATATTGTGAAGACTATGTGTAATAATATCTGTCCATGTTAAAATAAAAATAAAATATTCTTTAACTAGAAAAACAATATTGGTTAAAGAAAAAAATATACTTTACATATTTATTTGGTTGTGCACATGAACTAATATAATTTCATTTAAATTAATTAGAAGTAAAGAAAATAAAAAATGCGAATAAGATTTTTAAATGTGATATCAATTTCATATATATCTATATAAAAAATGTTGAAAAAAAATATTTTAATGTAGTATAGAATAAAATATCTAATGTGGATTATGAATAAAATATATTATAATTTGAATTAATATTGACATATACTTCAAAAAAATATTAATAACCAAAAAACCAGTTTAATGTAGGCTAATGCTTCTTTGCCTATGTTGTTAGTCATTAAAATGGATCTATGTTAATATTTCTAAAAATATATTAAAAATAAAGTAAAACTAAAAATAATATGATAATAATTGTTGGTAGATTATTATTGTATCTTTACTATTTATTGAATCCTCTAAAATCTTACGAACTTTGCTTTGATGGATTGAGATGTGATGCCCTCTTATACTAAAAGTTCCTACATGCTTGCTTCAAATCATTTTGAACTTGAGTTCTTCCCTTAAGTGCTACTTTGAAAGAGGTTGTTAGTCTTGGGGTTTTTGATAGTTTTTATGTGAATGTCCATAGGCATAGAAAGTAATGCACTTATGGAATTTGTCCATAATTAAGAGTTCGATGGTGGCTGTATTCATTTGGAAGAGTTGTAAATATTTTGGGATTCTTTCTCCAAATCAATCTCCATACACCTTTTAGCACAATTCTAATATAAATTCCCTTTCGGTTTTGCATGATCAAGGGAATGACCAACTTTGTTTCCTATCTCTTTAAGGAAACAATTATTTGAAAAATTCAATATAACCCTTATTTTAGACTAATGTCAAACACCCATAGAGATAGATGAATTCCCCGAATATGGCTCAAATTTAGACATCATATTTTACTCTTTTTTATTAAAAAAAACATGGCCCAAATTTAGACATCATATTTTACTCTTTTTATTAAAAAAAAACATAATAAAATCCTAAGCTAATACTAAGCTAATAAGGTTAGCTATCAATTAATTTCCAACTAGAATTTCCAACTAGAATCCAGACTCAAATGAGGGCTTTCCTTCTTAGCTCTGGAGATGGAAGATCTTGTTATAGGATGGGTTTTACTCATTTTACAAGATGTTATGTTATTTTACGGCCTAGTCCCCGAAGTGATGATGGTGACCCGTCATTACTAATGGCCACTGGTCAGGTCGGCACCAGATAAGTCTAGCTACCGAGATTTTTGTGTTTGTTGGATCTCCAGCCAGTGGGCCAATGATTAAGACCTACTCCATGGAGACATATACCACAAGTAGTAAACAAAACTCCTTTCAAAGGAATTTTTGTTGGTTTTCTTTAGTGTAGGTTCTGCGGTCAGGTTCAGGTTTCTCAAAACAATGGGGATGGTGGCTAAACCAAACCCTTATCACTATGGAAGACTTGGTCGGAGATTTGTTATATATAAAATATTCAGAGTAACCCTATTTCTGTTCTCATTTCTTCTCTGGGAAACCTGTTTCCAGATAATAAGCTTCTTCACTGGTTAACTTCTCCACTCAACTCTCTTATAATAAATACAGTCTCGATTTACTTACTGCCCTCCTACATACAACTGTATATTTGTTTATAATATTTTCTTCACATTACAACCATTTATTTACTCAACGCCTATCCTTTGGCTTATAATGGGACTTCTTGAAAACTCCACCCATATTGTTTTACCACTTAATTTTCTTGAACGAAGCTGCTTTTCTTTTCCAGAATGAAGAAGCTCGTGATCTTATCATCATGTCAAACAAATCATGAAAACAACAATAACCGAGCTGCCATTCATTTATTAATTTAACCCGCAAATCCACCAAATATTTAAACCAGTCTCCGACACGCGTGGCAAAGTTCTCATGATATGCCAGGCTATCAACCACTGCAGCTGACCATGATATGTCAGGCTATCAACCACTGCAGCTTACCAGTTTCCAGAAAGCTTACAATATTAACCACTTTTCCATATATTCCCTTATATTAAAATATAACTTGTATTTTAATTGTTTTGGAGTTTTTTGGTATATTTTATTGGGAAATTTGTTTGAAATATCGTGTAAACTTTGTCTGTAATATCCTGAAAATTTGTTGGAATCACTAGATTAAAGTTGTAGAGTTACATTTTAAATAAAG
>APFE031643658.1:4310-18189 GCA_000404065.3 Pinus taeda | reverse complement strand
AGTTAAAAAATGAAATATAAAAATAAAGTATAATTATTTATGAGAAAGTAAAAAGTTGTGTAGTATTTCAGGTAAAGTCTTTTAAATTATTTAGTTTCTATTGATATTTTTTATTATTTATTTATTTTTTCTTGTAAAAGGAAAAAGAGGGATTTGGAGTCTTTATGATTCTGGAAAGGAAAAGATTTAAAAAGAAAAGGAGGGATTTGGAGTGTGGGTTAAAAAGTGAAATATAAAAAATAAAGTAGAATTATTTAAGAGAAAGTGAAAAGTTGTGTAGTATTTCAAGTAAAGTCTTTCGAATTATTTAGTTTCTATTGATATCTTTTTTTTTTCTTGTAAAAGAAAAAAGGAGGGATTTGGAGTCTTTTTCATGACTTTGGAAAGGAAAAAGATTTACAGAATTCAAGATAACCATCCTTAAAAATCTTGTTACATGTTTTTTTTAAATGTCTATATGTTTAACTGATATGTTAATTCGTTTTATAATTAATAATAATATTATTTTTTTTAAGCTCGACAAGACTACATTTTCTTCATGTCCAATATATCACCCCCATCAGGGAATTGTTAGGTGGACGATAGCGATTCAATCTCCATGGAATATTCTAAAATAGCTATAACCTTCATGGCATTTTAATTATATTGATTAATTGAAAAAATGTTATATAGACAAGTGTCATATGAACTGAGTTATGTTTTTTTTGGTATGTGGTATTGATAAGACATGGTATTTACTCATGGTATTGTAACAAAGACTACAAAATATTGTTACATGGTTAATGTATATATGTTTAACTTATATTAATCATTTTTATAATTAATAATAATAATATTTAAAATTTAGTTATAATTTAGTTAATTTTTATGATTTTTTAAAATCTTGAGAGTTTGAAATTTTTTTTCCAAGGAAAAAACTGTAATTTCATTAATATTTGAAACAAAATTCCATGTGTATTTCTATTATTTGCTTCTGTTCTACAAAAAGAGCGAAGGAGGGATCTTTCCAATATGAAAGTCTGAATAAGTCCTTGTGATGTCCCCAGGAAATTGTAAATATTTAATTACTGCACTAAACAAACTAGATATTACTATTTAAGATTATATATTTATTATTTTGATTAAAATGTACATGAGGCAAATGTCTTGATAATGATGGTTATGCAACTCTCACATGTTAGGTAGTTAGGATAGGCACTTACCTATCCCTAACTACTTCCTTGTAGATTTATTCTCAAGGGGAAAGGATCAAGAGGGTATTAGTACTTGAGATGAAGAGAGGAGAGGAAAATGAGCAATTTTTGTGTTGATATGTGAGACAAATTCCAAGAGTTATGTGTCGTTAAGACCATATAATTGTAAATTAGTAAGACTGTTAGTCTTACAAGAAACACCGTGCATGTGGGTGATAGCTTGGGGAGGAGACTTTAGACTAAAAGCAAGTCTCATGGTTGGGAGACAAATCAATGTTTCTAGTCGAAGGACTAAAAGCGAGTCTCATGGTTAGGAGGCAAATCGATGTTTCTAGTCGAACTTGATTCAAAAACTGACAAAAGTATACTGTGGAAACCAGATAAGTATATATTTAACTTTATGTAGGTTAGTTAATTATTAAGCGAAGATATGTATGTTAGAGAAGACTGTATATAAACTGGTTCAGTTAAGGCATAATGGCCACTAGAAGAAGCTACCAAACTATACTCTAGTAATATAGAGAGACTAATAAGATTATTTAAAAGAAAATTGAGTAAGATTTATTAGTTAAAATGGCAGAAATATTTTACAAGGAATACCCTTTAGGGGTTTACTATGCAGCTATTCTTAAAGGGCATTATAAGACCAAGAACAAGAATTTCGAGAGTTATTCCGAAAACTGCTAAAAACGAAGGAAATTACAGTTCTAGGGAAAACAAAGAAATATATATGTGCCTCTGTGAAAATAGCTAAAATTTACAGCCAAACTTTATAATGAATCAGGAATAGATTCTACAATGCCTTAAAATGTTAAGGAATTTAACTGTAATAAATAAGAAGTAAGTTCTGGAACCAACCCACATTTTCATTACTTATTTGAACAAAAGGGAAATTTCCCTAAGTAAAAGAAGCAGAACCAGAGCTAATGAGCAATGCAAATAAAATATTTATCATTTTGGATTGGAAACTATTTGAACACAAAACTGAAATCCAAGTAAGTAAGGGAAAAATCGGTTAACAACACATCTAGAATCAAGCCACCAAAATAAGTATTAAAATTTACATATCTAGTGTCGCAAAGACAAAATGTGGGTCAAAACCAATAGCATCAAGAATAATGCGTATATGCAACAAACTCAATGCTCGGAATTGAATAAATCTCTATAATAAGAAAAAGAACAACAGAGAATGGACAAGGGTATAAAGTACGAGAACGACCCTTTTCTTCAACCAAGTAGCTAATAAGAGTATTTACAACAAGCACATGAAATCTTCAAAATAAAACCCTCAACTGGTAATCAACCTATAGTTACAACAATTCCAGATACAATAATACAGTCAAAGCCAATTTCGTGAGAATTTAATTAGATTGAACCGAATGGCCAAGAACCCAGAACTTAAGATAGCAGGTCGACAAATTTTATAGCCGGAGCATAGAAAAAACATAGCCACGAGTCTTCATACTTAGAGCCCTGGAAAGGTATAAACATTATGCAAATAAATAGAATATATAAGGAAAAAACATAGCTGGATGACTGATAAAACCGCTTCACAAGAGCTAAAGCCTCCAGACCAGAGGAATCTAGAATAATTTCACATTCTCGGAGGCCGAATGAGGAATAAGCTCGAAACCCTTAGTCGGATTTCGGGAGGAAAGCTTTCTTCCACCATTCTTGAGTGGCTTGAAGACCTTAGGCAAAACATAACGGGCCAATAAACAAGTGTTAGTTATACATAACTTAGTTTATGAAATACATCTAAGGTTACTCAAGACAAACTTCAAATGAAACTATATTTGGCTAGGGATATGGCACAAAGCACCTCCCTCAAAGCATTGGAGCACCAACATGACTCGTTGCAAACCTGAGAACCCAACATAACATCAAAGAAAGACCATGACATTGCAAGAGGAAGAATTACCAATCTCAGAGGGTAATAGAATCGAACCTGGGTGAAATATAAAGCTTGGGCCCGAAAATTGGAATGTTCTATCAATGGAGAAATTAACAACGCAAATGAATTATAGTCTGGTTGATAATGGGGATAAGGGTGCCCTTACTGCCATTGGATGAGCCCAGTACATGGAGAACCATCGATGAGAAGTATTTCCTGAGGAGAAGCCAACAACTAGAGGGCGGATGGAAGGCTCCAGAATCTGGCTCCTGCCATCACTTGGGAGGTTAAGTTCAATGCATTAGATCTAGGCTTATTAACTTGATAAGCACCATAAGTATTTACCGTGCATCCAGTTGGGATTCCAATAAGTGGCAGTATTAAATGAATATCCCAACAACCATTTTGTAATCTTTGGTACAAATATCTTAACATAATTGACAAGCACATAATTAAGGGGAATTAAATATTGTTGTTATATGAATTAAATAATGTTGATATTTGTATGCATAAGTAAAGTTAATTTTACTGTTATAACAAATTTTTTTTGGGTTAATAAGGAGAGATATTACAGTCCTATAGTCAATGAACATAGAAACATGGATCACCAAAAAAAGCAAAACAACTGAAATATGTATTCTGTTTCACATAGAGCTGTTGATACTATCTGACCACAAATCAAAATTTTTATCTGCCATCGCCCTCTTAGGGAGAGTCATCATCAAAAAATTGTACTGTTAAGAGGACCAATACCAATGAGTAAAAAAACTATCATCCATTGAGTGGAATCTATCCTATGCTTGCTCATATCATATAATCATGATTAACTAGTACGAAAAAACTACCCAGATCTAATCTAGACCTTGGTTGGCCTGTAGGTGATCCTCAAAAGGTCTGTGATAAAATTGTTTAGACCATGAATCTCTATCACATGCCATAAACCCTTGTTTAAAAGAAGGCCTTCCTTAGAAAGCATATTTGTTTCCCTGTTTCTTTCCTTGAAGATGTGTCTGCAAGAGAATTGTACAAATTTTAGACATAGTTGAATGATATCATCCACAATATTACCCAAATATATATTTCTACACTGTTGAATTCCATTGACCTAGTTTATAACCAACATTTAATCACCAAAATTTGAATATTTTCATATCCTTCTTCAATTGAAAAAGCCAATAGGGATATACAAGCTATAGATTCAACCCAGTTATTAGATCCATTTCCTATACCAATTTTTACCAAATAATAACGTTGATCAGAATGATAAAGAAGAAAGTTCTTGCCTGCTAGATATCCATTTTCCTGGGCTGCCCCATTGAAAAAGCCCCAGGAAATTGATTTGTCAATAATCTCCTCATTGATGTTTATAACAAGAATAACTTCTTTGGTTTGTGGAAATAGGTTGAGAATAACTACACTCTTGACTGATATTTTCCTTGGGACCGAGGAAAGCCTACAAAATATCTCTGTATTCCTATATATCCATATCCCCAGTTGATTATTAGGGGGAGGGATTGGATAGGTTGTTTCTCTCGGTTTTTCACCCAAGATGACCAAGAAGTTGCAAAATTTTTTTCTCCCCATCTGGTTTGAAAACCAAACATATTTTTATAATACTTCTAGATATGTTGTGAGAAGGGACACAAAACAAATAGGTGGTCATTAATTTCATTTGGTCCCTTGCATAAACCACGCAAGCCAGGTCCTATGACATGTTTGCATGATTTCCCAAGTCGGGACAATCTTTGCCATTATACAACAAGTTAATAATTTTGAATTTGGAGGGCACTTTTCTTCTTTCCAAACAACCCTCCACCACCACTTTGACGCCTCCATCTGTGCCTATGACATTAGATGTATGTATCCTTTTTTTTGTGTGTAGATGCTATGTGGGGTTAAGGCCTAAACCAATTCTTCATCTTTATTGGTCAACCCGATGTGGGCCCTAGATAACACCTCAAGGTAGATCCTCCAAGTGTCTCAAAACTCAAAGGGAAGATTCAAATCCTTAGTTCTTTTCTATCACTATGACTATATGGTTGTGGGGATTGGATTTGCAATTTGGCGTAAATTTGTGAGGCCTTCATCTCGCAAATGTATAACTATATTTTGAGGAAGTAAGTGATCATATCCACTTCTTGGCCATGGATCACATCCTAGCCTCACATTCTGACCATTTCCTATTCTCTAGGCTAGTCCAGATGCAATCAAATCAAAATAATTTAGTATCGACCGCCACAAAACTGAAATGTTGCCCCTTGGTTTATTGGGAAATATGATCCAACTCTCCAACAAGAGAGGTATGGCATACTTATGGTAGAATACCTCTGCCCATTACCTGGAAGTGGTTATCAACCTCTAGCCTGATTTTCTATAAGAGCCTTAGAGAAAAGAAAGATATTTTCTAGCCCCATCCTCCCAACATTTTTGGGTTTGCTATTCTTGACCATTTCACCCAAGGCAACACATATTTTTCTTGGTTCCCTTCCCAAAGAGACTTGAAATACATCCTCCTCAGCTTTTCCAATACACCTTTGGGAATCTAGGCTAATGCCATCCATTGCACTAGAATTTCTTCAATAACCAATTTTTCTAGAACCAAGTGCCTGGCTCATGAAAACCATCTATGGCTCGAGCCTGAAAGTCTCTTTTCTAAATTAGCCAACATCTAGAACTAATATTAGATCTTGTAACTATTAGGTTTTAGGTGAAAAAATAATTATTTTACCCCGCATTAAAGGTCCTCACCTCATATGGAAAGAGGCTTCTCATATTTGTTATCTCCTAAACTGTCAAGTTATGAGTAGTAATGGTTGATTTTGATATATTTACCACTATACTAGTTGTTCTCTAAAGAGTTCCAACATTTCATGAAGTCACTAAATGTCTCTTAAAGCACCATTATAGAATATTAAAATGTCATCTACAAACAAGAGATGAGTAATAGACATATATTGAGTTTCTCTTACTCCTTGGAAATCCCCTCTCCACTTTGTTGGAACCAACATTCTACTTAGGCCTTATGCTATGAGTAGGAATATGAGGGGAAGAAAATGGTAGCCCTACCTGAGACCCATCTCTGCTTTGAAGAATGATGGGCTACTCCATTTATAAGGACTATAAAGGACACCAAATCATGCAACTCATAACCCAATTTATGAATGGTACCTCAATTTCTATGTGAGTGAGGATGAGACGAATAAAAATCTAGATAACGCACTCATACACATTTGATAGAACAAGCTTAATGATAGCCCCTTTGAGGTTTTTTATTTTTATTTTGTGGAGTCCTTTTTGAGCTACCCCAAAGTCAGGACAATATTTTCCATTATACAACAAGTTAAAAATTTTGACTTTCAAGGGAACTTTGCTTTCCAAACAACCCTCCACCACCACTTTGATGCCTCCATATGTGCATATGAAATTAGATGTATGTATGTATCCCTTTTTTGTTGTGTAGATGCCATGCCAGGTTAAGGCCTAAACCAATTTCTCATCTTTATTGGTCAACCCAATGTGTGCCCTAGATAACACCTCAAGATAGATCCTCCAAGCGTCTCAAAACTCAAAGGGAAGATTTAAATCCTTAGTTGTTTTCTATCACTGTGACTATATGGATGTGGAGATTAGATTTGTAATTTGGTGTAAATTGGTGAGGCCTTCATCTTGCAAAACGTATAACTATATTTTGAGGAAGTAAGTCATCATATCCACTTCTTGGCCATGGATCACATCCTAGCCTCACGTTCTGACCATTTTCTATTCTCTAGGTTAGTCCATATGCAATCAAATCAAAATAATTTAGTACAGATCACCACACAACTGGAATATTTCCCCTTGATTTATTGGGAAATCTTATCCAACTCTCCAGCAAGAGAGGTATGGTATACTTATGGTAGAATACCTCTGTCCATAAACTGGAAGTGGTTATCAACCTCTAACGTAATTTTCTATAAGAGCCTTTAAGAAAAGAAACATAATTTCTAGCCCTATCCTCCAAAAAATTTTGGGTTTACTATTCTTGACCATTTGACCCAAGGCAACACATATTTTTCTTGGCTACCTTCCCAAAGAAATTTGAAATACATCCTCCTCAACTTTTCCAATACAACTCTGGGAATCCAGGCTAATGCCATCCAGTGCACTAGAATTTCTTCAATAACCGATTTTTCCAGAACCAAGCACCTAGCTCATGAAAACCATTTATGGCTCGAGCTTGAGAGTCTCTTTTCTAAATTATCCAACATCTAGAACTAATCTTCGATCTTGTAGCTATTAGGTTTTAGGTGAAAAACTAAGTATTTTAACCCTGCATTAAAGGTCCTCACCTCATATGGAAAGAGCCTTCTCATATTTGTTATCTCCTACACTGTAAAGTTATGAGCAATAATGGTTGATTTTGATATATTTACCACTATGCTAGTTGTGCTCCAAAGAGTTCCAACATTTCATGAAGTCACTAAATGTCTCTTAAAGCACCATTATAGAATATTAGAATGTCATCTACAAATAAGAGATGAGTAATAGACAAAGATTGAGTTTCTCTTACTCCTTGGTAATCCCATCTCCACTTTGTTGGAACCAACATTCTACTTAGGCCTTCTGTTATGAGTAGGAATATGGGGGCCAACAAATGGTAGCCCTACCTGAGACCATCTCTACTCTGAAGAATTGGGAGGGGGGGGGTTACTCCATTTATAAGGACTACAAAGGACACTGAAATCATGCAACTCATAACCCAATTTATGAATGATACCTCAAATGCTACGTGGGTGAGGATGAGATGAATAAAAATCTAGATGACACACTTGTACACCTTTGACAGAACGAGCTTAATGATAGCCCCTTTGAGGTTTTTTATTTTTATTTTTTGGAGTCCTTTTTGAGCTACCCCAAATTCGAGACAATCTTTTCCATTATACAAGAAGTTAAAATTTTTGACTTTGGAGGGCACTTTGCTTTCCAAACAACCCTCCACTACCACTCTAATGCCTCCATTCGTGCCTATGCCATTAGATGTACGTATCCCTTTTTTGGGGTGTAGATTCCATGTTGGATTAAAGGCTAAAGCAATTCCTCATCTTGATTGGTAAAACCGATGTGTGCCCCAGATAATGTAGATCCTCCAATCGCCTTGGAACTCAAAGGGAAGATTCAAATCCTCAATGGTTTTCTATCCTTGTGACTATATGGTTGTGGATATTGGATTTTCAATTTGGTGTAAATTGGTGAGGCCTTCATCTCACAAATGTATAACTATATTTTGAGGAAGTAAGTGATCATATTAACTTCTTGGCCATGGATCACATCCTAGCCTCACATTCTGACCATTTCCTATTCTCCAGGCCAGTCTAGATGCAATCAAATCAACATAATTTAGTATCGACCACCACACAATTGAAATGTTTCCCCTTGGTTTATTGGGAAATCTAATCCAACTATCTAGCAAGAGCAGTAACATATACTTATGGTAGAATACTTATGTCCATAAACTGGAAGTGGTTATCAACCTCTAGCCTGATTTTCTATAAGAGCTTTATAGAAAAGAAATATATATTTTTAGCCCCATCCTCCCAACATTTTTGGGTTTGCTATTCTTGACCATTTGACCTAAGGCAACACATATTTTTCTTGGTTCCCTTCCCAAATAAATTTGAAATACATCCTCCTCACCTTTTCCAATATACCTTTGGGAATCCAGGCTAGCGCCCTCCAGTGCACTAGAATTTCTTCAATAACCGATTTTTCCAGACCAAGCACCTAGCTCGTGAAACCCATCTATAGCTCGATATTGAGAGTCTCTTTTCTAAATTATCCAACATCTAGTACTAATATTCGATCTTGTAGCTATTAGGTTTTAGGTTAAAAACTAAGTATTTTAACCTTGCATTAAAGGTCCTCACCTCATATGGAAAGGGCCTTCTCATATTTGTTATCTCCTGCACTGTCAAGTTATGAGTAGTAATGGTTGATTTTGATATATTTACCACTATACTAGTTGTGCTCTAAAGAGTTCCAATGTTTCATGAAGTCACTCAATCTCTCTTAAAGCACCATTACAGAATATTAAAATGTCATCTACAAACAAGAGATGAGTAATAGACAGAGATTGAGTTTCTCTTAATCCTTGGAAATCTCCTCTCCACTTTGTTGGAACTAACATTCTACTTAGGCCTTCTACTATGAGTGGGAATATGAGGGGAAACAAATGGAAGCCCTACCTGAGACCCATCTCTACTCTGAAGAAATGGGGGGGGGGGGGGGGCTACTCCATTTGTAAGGATTACAAAGGACACCAAAATCATGCAACTCATAACCAAAGTTATGAATGGTACCTCAAATCCTACTTGAGTGAGGATGAGACGAATAAAAATCTAGTTGACACGATCATACACCTTTGATAGAACAAGCTTAATGATAGCCCCTTTGAGGCTTTTTATTTTTATTTTGTGGAGTCCTTCTTGAGCTACACTGATGGCCTCATGGATTTTCCTCCCATCCAGGAATCTAAATTTCTCATTGAAAATAGGTTTTAATAGAATTGGTTTAATTCTATGAGCTATCACCTTTGAATTGATTTTGTATATAAAATTGCACAATGAGATGGGTCTGAAGTGTTCAAATGAGGAGGGTTCGTCCAATTTTGGAATAAGAGCAATGGAATTCGAATTGAATGCCAAGAGAATACGCCCCTCTTCTCTAGATTCATTGATCACTTGCAACATATCTTCCCCAAGAAGATCATAGAAGTATGTAAAGAATTCAATAGTCCAACCATCTGACCCCGAGATTTTGTCTTTTTGGAAGCTGGAAAGAAATGATTTAATTTATTCCTATGTGACTTATTCCATAAGAGTTCTACTTTCCTCCTCCAAAAATTGTGGAAAGAAGTTTTAAACCCTAATAATTTCTACAATTGACACCCTAGTAGGAGTTTTGAAGAGGTTTTTAAAGTGATCTCTTCCCATTGATGCCAGTCCTTCAAAATATGCGACCTCGCTTCCATGTTGGTATTCCATTTTCCAAATGGTGTTAATCATTCTGTGACTCTTAGCATAAGCCTAGAAAAATTTTGTATTTTCATCTCCTTTTTCTAGCCATATGACCCTACTTTTCAGTCTCCATCCCACCTCCCTATTAGCTAGAATATCCTCCCTCCTGGAGATCAATATTTGTAGTTCGTCCCTTGAATCATGATATTTGAAACCTTCTTCATGTGACTTAACTACCCGACCCAGTTGAAATTCAATGGTGAAGAGCTCCTTCTTCTCCTCCCTGGATCATTTCTGAGTAGCCCAATCCTTTGTAAGTACTTTGATTTGTTTTAAATTTCTGTCAAATTGTTGTGCCATCGATCTCCTAGAATCCCTATCGTAATGTCTCCAATTCTTGCAGACCAAGTTCTTGAACTCTTCATCTTGAAGCCATCCAACATTCATTTTAAAATGGATTTCTAGCTTTTGGGACTTGCCCTTTATCTCTAATATGATGGGGAATGATAAGATTCACCTCCCACTCTGATCCACTGTTGAAGAAGACTGTGTTTACTAACCGAGGCCAATGCCAAAATAAACCTATTTATACGTTTGGCCACCATATCCTCCCCATGAAATTTTTTCCTCCAGGTAGGTTTGAGCTTAATAGGGTTTATATCAATGAGTTTTGATGAGGCAAGAAGATGTGAGAAAAAATTTAAGAGAATATCTGGTCTGACACGTTCCCCCGAGGACTTTAGAACTTCGATTAAGAAATTCATATCTTCCCCAAAAATTAAGTTGTATTGCTTTACAAACAAATTATTTAATAGGTCAGACCAAAAGTTCACTTGGTCATTATGCAACCCATAGATATTTATGAAAGTTCACTTCGTCCCCAAGTCCACAAAGAAGCCATCCATACCAAGCCCTGAAGGAATACTCCAACTTCCCTCCATCTAAATCTTTCTTGAATCCCACCCTAGGGCCAAACCCCCAAAGTGCCCCCTAACATCCATGCCAATGAAACACCAATAAGGTAAGTTTCTCTCAAGTATGGAAATAACTTTGTCCCCCTCCCCCAAAGTTTCTTGTAGAAAACCACGTCAGGTCATAAGGTCTGAACACGTCTCTTGAAATAAAGTTTTTGGGGTTGCTAAATCTCTACAGGTCAAAGATAGGAATATCATTTTGGCACCACACTATGGGACTTCAAAGCTTTAAGGGACCTATCCAAACAGGATTGGTTTCTAGAATCTAGATCTTCTCTAGCCCTGACATGTTCTAGTTAAATATTACTTTCTACCTCTGCCTTTTCTAAGTCTAGGGGGAGTCATATTTTGTCCTAAACTGCCCACATGGGACCCAATTTTTAGTCCAAATTGTATGGATATGAGGTTGCATCTATATGTGTTAAATCTCTTTCCCTCTGAGGATATATATTCAAAAGATACAATCGGGGAGGAACAATATTCAGAGGCTCTAGGGAGGTCTGACATGAGGCATGTTGCAATGATAGAGAAGTGACAAGGTTTTGTAAGACTCCAATATTTTGTTCAAAAATGTTTTGATCCCACTCCATTCCTAAATAAGAAATAGGACTAGAGATAAAATAAATATAGGGGGAGGAAGAGAAGTAGCCAGCAAAGCACCTTTAGTCGGTTGTTGAGTGCTTCTGTCCATCTCACTATGTGGTTGAATTTCCATGTCCATCTCTGTATATACTTGAGAGTCTATGGCCACCTCTACCCTTGCGTCCATAGGGGTTGGTTCTTCTGTCAAAAGCATAGTCTATTGCAATTCTTCTATACTCACCGATGGGAGCCCTTGTTCCTATGTTCCTAGACTCTCCCCTTCCACAACATGAACCCAAATAGAAGCCCTTAACGACTCACCTATGGTGCTCCCCCTCAGTGATTGCCGACCCCTGAGGTCCCCACTTCCACCAATTTTCTTTGTTTGTTTCTCAAACCGGAATGGTTGTGTTTTGGATTAAAATGAAGAGTGCAACTACTAGAAATATGTCCATACCTATGTCACCTATTGCACTGAAAGGGAATCCCTTCATATTCTAGGTCCACCAACAATTCCTTATCCTTCCCAATATTCATTGATTAGTATAATTGTTCTCTTAGGTTTAACTAACGAGAATTCTTGCCACCGTCCAATCCTTTGATTCCTTAAATAAGTAGTCTATGCCGAGAAATTTAACCAGCATATTACCAATGTTTGTGAAACTTTGAGTGTTCCACATGCATGCCAAAATACTCGACAATTAGATCCAAATAGGAATGACATCCATTCTATCCCCATGCGCATCAAATAAAGGAGTTTAGGCCTTAAAAACCACAGGGGTGGAGTTTATAAACCATACCTATTTTACGACCTTGGATGCATCTTCGTAATATTGGAATCTTAGGGGGAACCATCCTTTTGCTAGTCGTTGAACCTTTGGAAATATTGACAGTTTTCCAGAGATATTTTGATCCCTCTGTTGGCATTATGATTCTGGTTTGGCTCTATGGTATAGGTGTTGTACTTGATCGCAACTCACTCATGTGGCAGATCTCAGTTCAGGCACTCAAAATCATGGAAAATGAGATACCTGTAGGTGATCCTAAGAGAATCTGCGGACCCGCAGGTACGCCGACCAAGAAGTGCAGACATACACGCAGGTGCTCTATTCAAAAGGTGCGGACCCCAGTTTCACTCACTCCAATGCAGAAAAGCGCATGCAAGTGGGAATCTTTATGAATGGTCCATGGTATTTAGCTTGACATATTTGATCCTATGGTTTTGGTCCATGGTTTTGCATCTACAAATATTGATCCAAGGTATTGGGTTCATGGTATTGTGTTATTATGGTTTTGGACCGTGGTATTGTGAAAGGCTTGCCTATAAAAAGGAAACGAGCTCTCCTAGCTACACACTTGCGAAATTTGAATATCTTAAGATCTGAAATTTTGGGTGATTGGTTTTTAAAAGCTAGATCTAAATCAAGGAGAAAACTTAAGGTGAATCTATTGATAGGTCGTGATCTCTCAAGCGCATGAACAGATCTATGGATCTGATAGACTGTGGCACATTGGAGGACTGTTAAATTTGGCCCTAATCAGAAGTTCGCAGGCAATCCACGGTGTAAGTGCGGGGGTATGTAGCGCAGAAGAAAGCACAGTGCAGGGGTACGCAGCACAGAAGAAGGCGCAGTGCGGGGTACGTAGCGAAGAAGAAGGTGCAGTGCGTGGGGTACGTAGAGAAGCAGAAGGCGTAGTGCGAGGTATGCAGCATAGAAGAAGACACATTGCGGAGGTACGCTGACAGACAGACAGTGCAGGTGCGGATCTGAGCAGAAGTACGCAGAGCACAAGAAAGATTAGGTGCAGATATGCGCAGTTTAGACACAGAAGAGTTGCGGATATCCGCAGGTCTATATTGGTCAAGTTGCGCACTTTTCCTTGAAGTATTTGTTGGCTGCCTTTTTATCTATTTGCTGCAGAGTTCTGGGTTTAGTTTACAGGTATTGCCCTTCTGTTTACAGAATTCTGAGAAATTGGGTGATTCATTGGTTGATTGTATAAGGAGTTTGGTTGATTCATATGTACTTGTTGATTATTTGATGTCGATGGATCCATTTTGAAAATTAATGAAACGTGGTCCTTAAAGAAGTAAAAAGGGAAAAGGGGGTTGTAGCTCTCTTCCAGGAGAGACTGGAAAACATGAGAGGGTTGTAGCTCTCTGCGGGTTGTAGCCTGCATACTGGTAAAGGACTGCACCAGTACAAAATCATTGTAAAAGAAGTTTCTAATTGAAAGAAGATA
>APFE031643653.1:171418-216757 GCA_000404065.3 Pinus taeda | reverse complement strand
ATGGTTCAAAAAATTGTCGAAAGACATGCAAGAGAGCTTACTTAGGGCACAGGAAGGGGCTAAGGAGGTGCTGCAGGAACCCCTACAGCAGGAAGGAGCTACACTTGAAATACCTAAATCACCTCGGACACCACGAATAGAGAAGAGCACACAGACAGCAAAACCGGTCTGCACATCCCCTCAAAACCCACGTAGGGCAAGTTATCAATGGAGGAAAAAGGCAAGGCTGTTATGATTCACAGTGATGACGAGGATGAGATCCCCACGACCGAGATTGAGGAAATCAAACCTAAGGAAGAGCGGGAAGAAGTCTAGACTCAAGCAAAATGGCCGCAGTATGTTCTCCACGGAAAGGGAAGACCCCTGCTCCTAAGGATGTAGATGCTGTGGATGACAAGTTCTTCACCCCAACGCTCCCTATAGGGATCTTGTTCAAAGGACCGGCAACTGGCCGCATCCCGACCATCAAATTTGAAGATTGGGACTTGGCCGATACTGAAAAATTCCCCCACTTAGCCAACAGAGAACTAATGGAGCAACGATTGGAGGGGGCGATTACAACACTTCAGCTGTGGAAATGGCTACAGGAAGTAGAGGCAACTAGCTTACTTTGCCTTCTTTCAATTCTGCATTGTCATAGGCCCCCTATTACAATAATATTCATTAAGAAGTTACTATGTTTGGTAAACAATGAATGCTTATGGATAAATAAGCCTATCCCTATCATAACGGAACTCATTCACAGGATTACTCAGCTTCCATGTAATGGCAAGGATCTCGTGGAGATCTTGGATATGAAAGGTGACCAGGCAATGAAGGAAGCCCTGAAGAATAAATTCAACCTAGAGAAAACTCAGCGTGGATATGTGATTGACAGGATCAATGATAAAGGGGTCCGTGTGGCCACCCAGTTATTGGCAGGAAAAGTAATGAGAAAATGTTGTGGCAATGATGTCCTAGCCGTGGTCATCGCATTGGGGGAAAAATGCATAGCAGGGGAGCGGTTTAATTGGGCACAATTTCTTTGTGACAAATTCCTCGCCAACTGTCGGGAGGCTCAGGGGGAGGGGAAGACCTTCTACTATCCATGGTTGTTGTTATCCATCCTGCTAGTTGCGAGTGAGCTACCAGAATATTCTCAGTTTCCCTCATAGGACCAGGAATGGCTAGAGGCTGCACGATTTGGGTTGCTTTGGGCGACCAAGGACACCAAAAGAACCATCGATATCAAGATCTTCTAGGTCTTGATGGAGACCAGTATTTTCCAGTGGATTGATCAGCAACCCCACCTATCCATGGAAGTATATGAAAGTTTGAAGAGCATTGTCGTGTTTAAGGTGGATATGCACAATGTCTACATTAGGGCACGTAAGGACCCCACGCAGACTTGGACCACATTTCCCTTTATTACTACTGATGACACTGTGTATGAAGTAATGGAGTCTTGGCCCCTAGAATGGCACGGACCCGATGCAGTGGGACACGATGAGGCTGCTATTAAGAAATAGAAGGTGGAGGCCAAGCGCATAACACAACAGAAATGGAACGAGCAGCATGCAGCGAAAGTTCAGAGGACCCGGGAAATGGTAGGAGGTGCTACAACAATAGGGGGCGGAAGCAGGCCGCAAGTGACCCCAGAATAGGAAAAATATGTAGATATAGAAGGTGGTGCACCATGCTCCACTGGTTCACCCCTCAAGTAGCCGCACCCAATAGAATGCACAAAGGCACGGAAGAAGACCAAGGCCTCCAAATCAGACGCAGACCTGAGCTCATTAACAGATGACACTCTCAATGACATTGGAGAGACCGTCCGCGACGTCACGCGGGAAGCCATCGAGGAAGCCATGATGGAGCAAAAGACTGGGTTGGGGGCACTCAGCGTGTGGCTACAAAAAATTGGAACACATGAGCCCCAGTCAAGACAAGTCATGTCCCGAGGAGATATGGGTATGTCGGCAGCCGAGCAACTAGTATAGGCCAGAATCGGGAATGCTATTGCACTACCAATAGGAGCAGTAATAGCCAATAATCCGGTAGACAGAGAGACTGTAGGACGACTCATAGGGCTAGGATTGAATTTAGCTGCCCCCCTCGCGACAACTTATATTTGCTTCACGATGGGGTCACTAAAGAGCTCTGCGAAAGGGAAGGATGAGCCATGTAGGTAGTTAGCGAGCAACATATAACATTGAATACTTGGGCCTACAGAGGGATGAAGCAGTTGCGTAGAACCGACAGACGGAGCAAATTGTCAGCGAAGCAGTTGGTCATGCTCCGGAGCTCGAAATATCCACAAATCTACCTATCGGTGTCCAAATCCAAAAGTTGGCTAGTGGCTTTCGCAATGCCAAGGATGAAGCAGCACGAGTCTAGTTGTCCCTCACTCTTCAAATAGCTTAAGTAAACTTAAAAGTGTAGCCCTCCACACCCCCAGAGGTTAAGGAGCAGCGGAAGACTATCATGCAGTCTGCGTGGGAAGAAATAGTACACGCTATGAAGGCATGTGCCGACCTGTTAGAAGAATCCATTAGTATGGCCACCTCCCTCTAGGAAGACCCGACACTACAACAGTTGGAAACTAAGGTGCGGGAGTTACAACAAGCATACGATAACATCAAAGGAACCACGTATATGTTTGCAATTACGCAGCGCCTAGCCAAGATGAGTGAGGCTCAAGGTCTCAAGATCCAGGTAGATGCAGCATGACAAAAGGAGGCACAACTAAAGGCATGCATTCAGCCATGGCTTGACGAGGCATTTTTGGTCTTCGTAACTCTCAAGAAGAAGGTGGAAAACGTGCAGGCCATATATGACCTCGAGCAGACTGCGACGGATAGTAACGTATCAGTGGCGCACATGGAGCAGGTACAAAAGATAGCATCAGATTTTGGAGAAAGTCTAAGTGAAGCACAAACATTGCTGAAGGAACTCAAGGAGAAGATTACTGCACTAGCCGAGTGACTCGGGACAAGTCACCATGATTGTGTTGGGGGCCTATTGGGTAGCGGATCCCCTGCATAAGGGTTTTTGGTCTAAAGTCCGAAATTTTGGGTAAGAATAGGGTAAAGACTCCGCGAAGTGCGTAGAGCATGATATGTAATGGGTCAAGTCAAAGGGTTGTCTGCCAAAGAATAATGTAAAATAATAGACGTTGAGTTGGCCTAACCATGAGTCACGGACCATGGAAATTTATAAATAGAGAAAGGTGCTAAGGGTAGAGTTAGTCTTATTTTGGGGATCTGAATGCATGGGTTATTCGAATCAAGAGCAATCTTGAGTCTGTAAGTCCGAGTCTGGGTTGGTGCTAAGGGTAGAGTCCGCAGCTGTGTGCGCGGACCCCTGCAGCTGTGTGTGTGGGGTGCAAGTGGAATGTACTGGATTGACCATACTAATAAAAGATAAGTGATTCTAGAATATTGTGATCCAGGCTCAATCTGTTTTATGCATTTATAATGATCTCTATATTATGATTATTAAAGTGAATCTATAACCCCTTTGGGTATGCGCACGGGTTAATATTGCTAAATGTTTGCTTAAAGACCCTAAGAACTAGATTTGATCTGTAAGAAACTTATTACGAGCAGTACAGAGTGGCACAAAGCTGCAGGGAACATCACGAGCTTTCCAAGTTCTCATCACGACATCCCTCCAGTGTAGAAACCTAGTTCCAGAACCTCCCCAGCTACCTCAGGTGAGACCTCAGTCCGTGCTCTGCAGACTGTTGCCAAAAGGGTCGGTAGCACAAGTTTTGTTTGGCTAAATAACTCTTCCGAACCTAGGTTAAGCCCCAATAAGCCAACAACTTGGACAAAAAATATTCAGTGGAAGAACAATTGTTGGGGTCCAACGTAAGCAACTCATTTTCAAGTTGATGGGTTCTAATTTCATTTTTAATTCCATAAACTTTGTTGAGCAGTTTCATCGCTTCATTAGGGGTATCAAGTTCTATGATATGGATTCTAAGGTCTGGAGAAATAGACATCCCTATCAACCCATGTGCTTGATCTTGCCTATTTTCCCATTTGGCTTGTTTATCTTCATATTTAGGTTTAAACTCTTGGCCTGAGGCTATTCTATAAAGACCTTTACTTCTAAGTAAATCCTCCATGTAGGACATCCATTGAAAATAGCTGGTGCTGTCAAGAATAATTTGGCATGGACTTTCCATTTTAACAAAAATTGAAGATGAAGATTTTGAAACTAAGTGTTCCAATGGAAAGATCCTGGAAAACTAGGCCAATTAAAAAAAAACGGCTTTGAAAACGACTTCCAGATGAAGAAGTTATGGCTTTTTGAAGAAAAGTAACTCAACAAAAAGAAAGACTTGAACTCAAAACCTCTATTCTCATAAAGTAACTTTGGACCAAGTGAGATAGCTTAAAAGGTTAGTAATTTTTGGAAAAGAGGAAGGGGACTTTTTTCTTAGTCACTGAAGATTTGGGGTGCATGCTTACTTGAAACAACCCTTTTTTCCTACAAAACAAGAAACCACACAACCCAACACGGACATACAAAAAAAAAAAACCTTATGGCTTGAAGTTAGCTTTTGTTGGAAACTAAATATTTTCCTCAATTTTTATGATCTTCTGAGAGCACACTAAGGCGCGACAGAAAAGAGCATAGACATGAGAAAACTCCTTCCTTTATGTTTCTGATTTGCCTAGATCACATAGAGTCGTGGGGCAAAGAGCATAAGCAGAAATGAAAGGTATAGATCCAGTAATAAAAAACAAAGAGATAAATAAACCGAAATAAACAGAGAGATAAATAACTAAAACTATATACCTCCAGATATTAAAAGTGATGTAGCTAGGGCTACCGACAACCTTTTCACATGAAACGAAATGAGTTCCTCAATGGAACATATGATCCTAACACAATAGAGAAGACCTCTAGGCCAAAAAGTGGTTAGAAACAATAGATCTAGGAAATGACAGTCGGATGCAGTTGTACCGGCTTCAGATTTGGATCACCAATCAATGTGGCCCTCAAATAGCTCTGATACCATGTAGGAATTTGTAGGGTAAGTTCCTCAGATAGAACACCAAAGGAAACTGCTCACAAATAGATCACAGATCAATACACCAGTATTATTGATGTGGTGAAAACCCTCAAAGAGGGAAACTGTCCATGGCCTGAGCCAACACGACCACTTCAGGCAATTAATTAATGTAAAAGAAAGAAAATTTACATAAGATTCTCTCATGAATGGTCACCCTACAAATGACCCTCCATGCTCTTTAAATAGAGATCATGGACCAATCGGGTGGGGGTTAAGCCATGGATCAAGTGTCGGTAATATGGAGGAGAGAATGAACCATCGGATCACTTCATGTCTAGAACATATCGTGACCGTCGGATTGTAAGTTACAAAAGTACATAGTAAAGAAACACAATTTACCTAACTATACACTAGACCAAGTTATACATAACTATTTCCTATGTGTCAGAATATCCTAACAACTATATTGATTAACTAAATCTCTTAACCACGTATTAATATAGAATGTTAATTAAATAGAACCTATATCTCAATTTAACTAGAGCTAACTAACTCCTAAAAATTTAAAAAATAATTAAACTTAAATTAAAATTAATAATTTTAAGCCTAATTTTAGCTTAACACTTCTTGGACATGGTAGACCCTTCTTGAACATATATGATTTGTTTGATTTTGAACCCTAGTCAACATAGTCTTCCAAAGTTGACCATGGTCTACCCTAGTCAACCATGGTAAACTGTAGTCAATCTTTCTCTACCTTAGTTAACCATGGTTAACATGGGAATAATTGTCAACCATTGTGAACTAGAAACTTTCGCATGTAAACAAAGGCAATCATAGTCAACCATGGCCAACCATGGTCAAATAGGGTTTAACATAACATACATAATCTACATGGTCAAACATGGATAGACATGATTAAACATAGCCAATAAGGTCCAACATGGTCCACCATAATCTACCATGATTATTCATTTTTAACCATGATCATTCATAGTTAGCATGGTCAACCTTGGTCGATCATGCTGAACCATAGCCAACCATAATCTATCATAGTAAACTATATTCAAACATGTAAAATTATGGTCAACCATTTGTTGACCATAATGAACCTTTCTCGACCATATCAAATCAAATTTTCATGCATTTCAAATTTTTTGTGTAGTAGGGTCCATTGAAAGTATGCGACATGGGTAACCCTTGGATGAAAAATCAAATTTCGCATCCAACCAAGGCTCCTGCTCAAAATTTGAGTAAAATTGTAGGGAGATACGCTGAAAATATGAGTTGAAAAAAAGTTTATTTTTATTTTATTTTATTTTTATCCTTTTACCTTTTTACTCCAAAGATGGTGAATCATCCCCCATGGTTGACATCATGATATTGAATCCTATTGGTTTTGATAAAGATGATTTTTTTTTGTACATTTTTATTTGAGGTCCATTTTTTACCTCAACATTTCTCTAATGGTGGTACAATTGGATATGGTTTGAGATATGTCTCAGGTGCTCAAATGAGGCTAAAGGGATATAAATATTTAGATTGAATTTGGAGTGCATAGGATAGAAATAACACATAAGGGTGCTACTTTATCTTGGGATTAGCTATGATATCTTGGTGTAGCAAGAATCAAACTTCTATCACACTCAATATAGCATAAGAAGAGTATATTGCAGCCAGTGCCACAAGTGATGAAGCAGTGTGTCTTCAAAAGCTACTTCTGACGTTGTTTTATCAAGACCTAGAGACAACCTTGATACTTTGTGGTAATCAAAGCAATTTCAAGATTTCAGAGAATTCAATTTTTCATGATAGGTCAAAGCATATTGAGATCAAATCACTTCATTCGGTACATCGTACAAAAGCAAGTAGTGAAACTCCAGTACATATCCACAAATGTGTAGATTAAGGACATTCTCAAGAATCCTTTGTCCAAAACAAAGTTTGTATACTTCAGAGACAAGCTTGGTGTGATGAAAAATGCCTACATCATTGAGAGGAAGTGTTGATGTTTCTGCAACTTTCCGAATAGGGAAAAATTTCTCCTGAGAAGCCATGTTGATTTGGTTGGGTCATGTTGATTGACTAGGGGAGATTTATACATTCACCTTAGGAGCCATGTTGATTTGGCTCAGCCATGCTGATTTAGCCAATGGTGGATGGCCCAGGGGCAAAATTTCTCCTAGATAGCCATGCTAATTTGGTTTGGTCATATTGATTTGACTAGGGGAGATTAATACATTTACCCATGGAGCCATGTAGATTTTTCTACATTAGGGGAATTTTGAGGTCTAGAATGGGCCTCCTAAGGAAATTATAAAATAATAGTGGAAATAATAAAATAATATTGGATTACATCATCAAATTTTAGAGGGAAAAAATGAAAAGATACTTTTTCAACTCGTATTTTCAACTTATCGCCCTATGGGTTTACTAAAATTTCGAGCGGAAACACTTGCTGGATGCAAAATTTGATTCCTCATTCAAGGAATACCCATGTTTCATAATTTCGGTGGACCCTGCTACACGAAAAATGAGAAATACATGAAAAAATGTGATTGCAATAACATTTTTCATGTATTTCTCATTTTTCGTGTAGCAGGGTCCATCAAAGGTATGTAACATGGGTACTCCTTGGATGAGGAATTAAATTTTGCATCCAACAAGTACTTTTGCTCCAAATTTGAGTAAAACCTTAGGGAGATAAGTTGAAAATACAAATTGCAAAAGTAGTTTGCTTATTTTATTATTTTTTAATCTTTTTACCTTTTTAATCCAAAATGGTGAATCATCCCCCATGGTTGACATCATCATCTTAAATCCTATTGGTTCTTATAAAGTTTATTTTGGTTGTACATTTTTCTTAGGAGGTCCGCTTTAGACCTCAAAAGTTCTCTAATGGGGGTAAATAGTGAGGGATACTCACATTTCTTGCTTTAGGATGGACTGATCTATATCTTTATAGTGCATGTGGGGAGACACTACATTAACAAAGTAAGCTCATGGAATTTTATTGTGGAGGAAAAATTTCAGCTAAGAGAAAATTTGTTTTCAGCTAAGGAGAATACCTCCCTCATTAAGAGGGAGCATTGATTTTTTTTGTAACATCGAGAGGTATTCTTTCTTTTCTAGAGGGTATCCAAGTCGGCCTAGATGAATTAGAAAAACTTTTACAATAAAAGGACAAGTTAACCTAGGAAGAATTCAACTTGGCCAACCTATGAAGATGTGTCTCTTGGGTTGTCACACCCTCGTTTGACAAGTATAAATAAGAAGAAGTGATGTCTCATTTCATAACCTAGCAAGTGTAATTCATCATCTTTATTCATCTTTCTTGGAAAGTTTCACATGTGAACAAGATGGATGATTTTGAATGGGCATTAATTGAGTTAATTTGACCTTTGCTTGAAAGAATTTGAATAGACATTAACTAAATTTTCTTCACTGCACATTGCAGGTCATCAACCATTGTTGACCGTAGGGCCAACGCTGATTTCATGCCTATTTGACAAAGCCGAGTTGAACAACATTGAATTCTAGTTATTTTCGCTAGTTGACATACATTAGGTTGTTGCTATTTTGACCAAGTTTGACTACTGGGCTTGTATATTGGCACAAATTTTTAGACGAATTGTTGATTTGTAAATGTTACTAAAGAATAATTTCTCAAAAATAAAAGTTGTTGGGATATCTTTCAAGGTTGGGTTTCCTTGGATAAAATTTGTTTCCTTTGTTGTGCATGGTTGTATTTGTATTATCATTATTGTTTCCATTCCATTTACTATTGATATTTTTTGAAGTGTAATTATTCAATGATAGTAGTGGCATAAAATACTAGTAGGAAATCATTAGGAAGCAATTGTCTTGCAAAAAATCATATTCTATTGTATAATTTTTAGAATTTCAACATAAAAAAGGGAAAAATATAACACATCAATTATACTAATAAAATTAATTTATAAATAACAAATTATAAACCATTAACTATACATAAATCCCAAAACTAACACATAATATTTAATACTATAACTTATATTTAATACTAAAAAAAAATTAAAAAAACGTGATAATAATGTGCATACAAAATAAAATAAAATAAAATAGAGAGGATAAAATGTACTCTTTAAACTATTTATAAAATTGCTATTAAGAGTGACACATTTCCACTTGACATTATTAAACTTCTATTAACAAAGACATCTTTCCACTTGACATTACAAAATTCTTATTAACAAAGACATCTTTTCACATGATATTATAAAATTGTTATTAATAAAGGTATCTTTCCACTTGATATTATAAATTGTATTAGATGGATTATTATTCTTAACGGTTAAGAAAATATTTTATTCAATAATCATTATTATTAACGACTAAAAAATATCTTAGTTTATAAAGAGATTTTCCAAAATAAAATATGCATAGTCCTAGCTCTCATATTGAAAGTGGAAGACACACTCAAATAACTTATTTGAGTGAAATGATGAAGAAATTAATTATATTTCAATTAAAAAAATTAAAAACACACCTACATTATCTGTGTGTGTGTGTGTGGTATTAAAATAGAGAAATTATTTTGATTAGGTAAATCTCTTAACCACATATTAATATAGAATGTTAATTAAATACATCATATCTCTGCACTTAGTGATAACACAAAATTTGACTTCCCTTTGACTGGGGTCTTTTTCATCAAATTGGATCAAATGAATAGGACACCATCCATGTACTAACATTTCCCCAGCTACCCATGTGGCTTGTTTTGCTTGATGACACCTGCAACCTAGAGTTTAACAAAACAACAGCAGAAAGTTGAATCAACGGCGGAAAGTGGCTGGATTCCGCAGCTAATGAAAACAGAGTGTAGAAAATACTGTGAAGAGAGGTTATCATTTGCAACACACCACCTTGAAGAGAGGTATCAAACATTTTCTGCATTCACTAGACCCGCATCTTGCACTATGTCAATCTCATATTTAACCTAACCATCAATTGTAAATATGCCCCAACGTCTTTCAAAATTTCCATGCGGAATGCTCCTTTAGACTATCAAGATCAATGATGCTAGGTATGGACTTGAAACGCTTTTAGAAAGTTTCCAACCTTCTTGAATTCAAGACCCAACTCAATGGAGGGATTTGCAGGGTTGACTCTAGCAGGATTTCGGATGACAAAACCTTCCTCCACAGTGTAAAGATTTGACTGCACAAGTAGTAAATCTGAAGTTGCCTTCATTGGGAGAAAGCGTGATCTTGGAACATTGACACCAATTGCACGATCAGAGAAAAAAAAAAACTTATAGTAGCACCTGCAGCTGTTTCAAGCTGAAGCACCTTTACCCTATCTATTTCCTTTGGATTTGGAAGCATCAACCTCCACAAGCCTCTTAATCGCCTTCGAGTTCACCCATAAATTATTGGTAGAAGATTTTAAACTTTTCAATCGACTTGAACTCGCCAACATGCTCCTCTGGAACCTATGCAATCTCTAGAAGCTGAACTCTGCCTTCATAAGAGATAAGCATACCACCTTTTACCTCTACAATCATTTTGGGAGTGGCTGTGAAGAACCATACCCAACCAAATCACAAAATGGAGAGCCGTCTTTAATTGGTTTACGAAATGGAGTTAGACAGTACCGTATTCAATTCAGATTGTTGTTAAACAGATGTTGGATGAATTACGAACGAGTGGCATAAGGGCAAGAGACGTGGTGGCAAAGGGTGGAAGATGTGGTAGAGGTAGAGTAGGTGCCAACACTGAGCCGAATTAAATCACTGTCTGTTCATTTAATTGAAAATTCTATTTTTTTTTTTTTCACGCGACAGTAAAAAATGGGCTCCAAAGAACCGCAAATTTCTCCCAAACTGCCACGAATCTCTTCAAACAGTTTCTGGATTATCTAATTGACCCAGCTGGCGGAAAACCCATGTTTTATTTTCTTCAAATTCACCACTTTTTATGCAAATCGAACGTTTGAAATTTGACATTTTTCAGTTGTTTACGTTTTTCTGAGTTTCACTATTCTGCATTCGGCTTGTAGAATTTTCGGATTAGTGGTTGGATGATACGACTCTATGCATTCTCATACATGTCAAGCTGTCCACCATAGGATTCAGACCACTTCTTCAGACTAGAGTATATATGCCTTGCACCAACAGAATCTCCCCAAAAAAACTATCCCGCCTCTATATGCAGGGAAGCCCATTCCTAGGACAGATGAAATATCAAGATCTGATGCTTTAATCACAATCCCTTCATCCAGGACCCAACATGTCTCATTCACAACTGGGAAGAATATCATCTCCAATATTTCCCTATCAGTGACAACAATAGGCTTTCCACCAGGCATTATTTTAGAACAATTTCTTACTTGTTCGATGATCTCTTTGACCTCAGGTGCTGGACGAGCTCTCCTCTTCTCATCATATATATAGTAGCCCTTACCGTTCTTTTTCCCAGCTCATTTATTTTCTATCATAAGCTCAATTAGTGGTGTCTTGAAGGTATTATCAAAGGTAAGGCAATTCTGTTTGTGGAAGAACGATGGCTGAAATGGAAAATGGACACGGGAATTAGGATGTTCAGGAGTTGTAAACGGAACAGGGGATGAGCATCCGAGATAGAATGGAGGCATATACTAATGAAGTGCAGCTTTAACACAAGTGAAATGGCGTCGGGATTTTGAATTAAACAGCTGCGTGAGACGTTACACTTGGATAAAAATGACTGCACAAAGTACGGTGGAGAGGAGCCGTATTCAAATAGGTCACATCTCATGAACACAATTTTGGAATTAGTGGTAAGAAAATATGCCTTTGTTTGACAGGGGTAGTTTGCACATTGTTGATCCTTATTGGATATCTATGTGGGATATCATCTGATGAGTCAGAAGGAGAAGGTCAGGAGGAGCAGGAGCAGTCTCACAGGTCACCTGAATAGCATATGCTTAGTCATACCTGCATTTTCATTTTATTGCACTAACATCTTGACTGTAATTTTGAAAAACGGAGTGGTGGCTGCGGAAACTGCTTCTGGCTACGGAAACTGATTCCAGCTGCGGAAACTTGGCACAACAACCACTTAGCTAAATAGAGATAGGTAGGCAATAACTATCTGAATGAAAATTATCATGGGGAAAAAAACTTTTATTGATGAAATGAAATGGATGGCATGGAGTGAAATGAAGTGAGTGGAGTGGAATGAAATGAAGTTTATTTTGTCTTTTTTTTTTCTTGAATCAATTGAAATGATGAAGTTTATTTTGTCTCCTCTTTTTTTTTTTTATTTAACAATCCTTTTTCTGATCCTCTAGATCACACAAAGTGTAGGAGGAGAGCATACTCAAGAATTATTAAAAAAATTTTAGATGTAAGAAATAAGGTCTCCTAATTACACTTCCCCGGCAACAGCGCCAAAAATGTCTAGTCAATTTAACGTCTTAAATTGCTCTACATAAATTATCAATCCCGGTATCGTAAACTGATGAAGTGTGGTGCACCATACGTGCTTAGTTAACCTTTTTCTTACTTCGTTGTTTTATAGATTTTATTTTGTTTTGGGGTTTTGTTTTTGTTGGTTTCCTAAAGTATCTAATGTAAATGGAAATCCTAATCAAAGTTTTCAAAAAGGTTTTCAAACTTGCAATGATGAAATCAATTACTAAGAGAAAATAAAAATGTACCTAAATTCTAATTAAACCAAACAGTGAACTAGTGACTATGAAACCCAGTATCCTTGCTGTTGTATAAAAAGAAAGCTGAACTCAAAGCAATTCAAAAACTGTAAGCAAAGTAAACTAAATCATATTACATCAACTCATATTCTGACCCCTCACCATTCGACTCGCTTTGGCTATAGGAGGTAATCATAAAAAAATTGAGTAATTTGATATCTAAATTGCATAAAATAAAACTAAGATCAAACTACACATTCATACTTCAATCCCTCACCATTCGACCCGCTCTGGCTATAGGAGGTAACTGAAAATGACATGAGTAGTCTAATATCTATCTTGCAGAAAAGTAAATGATCAAAACAAAACTGAAAGAAATAAACAGTGCTGGAATTAGAACTAAGAAAATAAATCAGCAGAAGGACAAGTTAATTCCATTATGTCATTAGTCATTAAAAAGTTATGTGCATTACTAATCTACAATCAACCGGTTGAACTCACTTGCATGAATTAAAATTGCATGAATGAAAAATATAATCTATCAAACTTGAAAGCAATTAAATGACATAATGAAATCAAAGCAAAATTACAAAATGAAATCTACTCTACCTTACATTCTAATATGCTCCATGACATCTACTTCACATCTCCTTCCACGTTGAGAACATCAAAGCTTTATTCAAATTCTTCAAATTACAAAGTACAACAAAGCTCTCTAAAGCTTTCGAAAGCCATCAAGGAAGAACTATAAACTCCAAGCTAAAGAACTAAAAGTCAAGCCAAGCTAGCTAAGACTAATAAGCTAAGCTCTAAACTGAGACTTAAGAACTAACAAATGAAGGAGAGAGATCTCCTATTTATACAAAAAGATGAGAATTCATCTCATTAATGAGATTCCATGAATCTCTCCCTCTACCTCTAGAGTCCTAATCAAAATAGGAACTGATAAGACACATGTCTTCTTAGAGTTACAATACAATTAGAAGATGTGACACATATCCTCATGCTCCCATGATTCTTTCCACTCAAATTCGAATTTGGCCTTAGAGTGCCACATAAGGGTCTTCTAGAAGTCTCCTTTCAACCTACACATGTCAACAATCTCAACCCATTTGTTAGGTATAAGCATATGCACATTATTTTCTAATTTCTAACCACAAATTCACTTAAAAGGCTTAGAATTAATAAATATTGGAAAAACATAAATGTGGCCCAATGATAATGAATGTGGTGACATAGTAGTGAAATGGAGGTGAATGGAAGTGATATAATGGACATAATAGTGAAAGTGTAATGGAAATGAATGACATTTTCAAGACTCAACAGGAGGCTCGGCTCCTGAACTCGAGATAAACTAGCTCTTTGTCTCTCACTTTCTAATCCTCATGTCTTGGCTGCTTGCACTCCGAGCTAGTGTGATGGATGGAGGAATATTCAAATGGGGGAGAAGTAAATCAAGAGGATTTACCTCCTACAATCCCTCCCCTTTGCTCCATTCGAGTTTTAACCTTTGTATTTGCCAAAATTCCTTGATTTTCTCCTTCAATCCTGCATTGAATGCATATTAGTCCACTAGGCATCATATCCAACTCTAACTCATCTCATAAACAAAATATAATAAAAAACATGTTATAAGTTGTGAGAAAAGTTGGTTTGACTAAGCTAGGATGTGAATTAAGGCCCATATAATTACCCAATGATGAGGCTTATCAATTGTATTTCTGGAACTTACACTTCTTAAAATAACAGAGCCAGCATGTTTCATGCATATGTCGTATTGTATTTTAGCTATCTTGTTTACTCAAAATGATATATGCATTTGTTTGCTTACGCATGCATGTGTATCTATTTTCTGTATATGTATGTATGAATCTTACTGAAATGTGTTGTTGATTTAACCATCACTTTGGATTGCTAGCTTACTTTCCTTCCATGTTTTGATGAATCTTTGCTTGTGTGTTCCCTTCTTACTCCGTCATTTCACAGGTTTCCAAGGGGCACACTCACCTCACCCTCTGTGCGTTAGAATTGCTCATGCACCTTCCTTGACTTACTGCATATGTCACACCCTTTCTACCAAAAGGGACATCTTACTTGCCTCTATGCAAAACTGTGGTTAAGGCGATACCCACTGCTGGGACTCCTACACCAAACGGTCTGAAGTTTAGTTGAGAGTTATTACCGGGGAGATCCCTTGACATGTTGGTGGGTCCAACACCGTCAACATTTATGGCACTAGAAGGAGGGCCAATTGAGAAGATGTGTCCTCTCATCCTATTTTGAAACTTTGCACATCTATCATGGATTTGTTACACTCACCCCTCCATAATGTTTTTTGCATGCCAAAACTCTCGACATCACGAAGCATTTTTTCATCTCTTGTCCGAATTCACGTATGATGGTGAAGGTGAAGTGGCCTGGCCTGTGTCCTTACAAGACTTCCTTGCCATGCTTAATGCGGAAGATGGATGTTCTCACAAAGAGGCCAGCCTTCTACTTGCATACACACTTCATGAATCCCCACAATGGTGGCACTGCAGCCTACAGGTTGCAAGTGTGCACTCACTTGAGAAGTTATGTGATCTCATTGAATCTACTTTCCATAATTTGATAAAGAACCTCTTGACCAAAAAATGTTACAATAACGAAAGGCCCTGCATGAATCACCTATGGATTTTTGGTAGCACTTCCGTGTTTTGCAGTTTGAAGCACTGAAAAGTCAGATGAAATTTCCTTATCTTTGGGAAAGGTTTGAGTATTGCCTTAACAAATTAGTCCATCCCAAGGAGAAGTGTGAGCCCAAGACTCACTCAGCATACTTCAGTGATGGAGTTGCACAAGCACAAATGTATACGGTCACTATCACAAGTGATTGTCCATCGTCCCCTCATCAAACAACCCCACCACTACAGAATGATGCGTGCGAATAGGCACACACATCTGTTAAACTGTCACATCCTCCCAACATCACTTCGCTTATTTTTTGCACATATTTGGTTGTGAGTCCATTGAGTTGTTACATTAATTTTGTAACTCAACCTTCATCATCATACTCGAATGATCCTCCATATGATATTGTCTTGTGTTCTTCCATTCTATACTCTACACTTGTTGTGAATGAGGATCAAGCCATCAACGGACTTGGTGTTGCACAACCAACACGAGCTGTCATTCATGAAGAGTATGAATGGGAGTTTGAGAATTAACACTCAACAAAGGATGACTCCCTTCTGTCTGAGCCTCCTCCGTTCCTTCCTGACATCTTTGGTGAACCTGCCATCCATCTACGGATGCACACGTTGTTGATCATTCCCATAACACACCCAATGTCAATCCATCATCCGATAACGAAGAGGATAAATTATTCATTGAACATCCACTTGACTTTCATTTTCCTTTTCCAAAAACATAAAGGGTGAATTTGTCCACTTCTCATCTACCCCTCTATTTGATTCATCAGATCATGAGGATGTCGATGAAATCATTGACTTTGTTGATCGTAGTTGTCATAATCTATTTGCACCCGTATTCGATCGATGATGATTCTATCGCATTTGATCTTTCAAATCCACCAATTTATGATGATATATCTGTCAACGAAGTTGATACACCCCAAAATGTTGAGGTACATCAGCCCGAACTAATGGTTATGTCAGGCCCTCGCTGTCATGAGGTTGGTCTCACCTCCGATCAGGAAATTGTTGAAACACCCAAGGCTCCTTGTCACTCATTTGTATGCATTGAAGATCAATCTCACACACAAATCGTGCTTCCTCCACTTGAACTACATGATCCCATCGCTCATGCATTGGAGGAATCTTACATAACAAGCACACTGGCACAATGCAAGTTGTCTTTGTTTATTTCGTTTGCTTGCATGTCATAATCATGAGTATGCATATGCTTCATAGTTGCACGTAGTGTCACACAACACCATGAAGAGTCCACAGGCTATATTTAATGCACTTCCACTCACTTATGTTCTATGGACACATTGAAGCTTGGAGTGTGTTTGTCTTCATTGCTATATCTTTCATGTTTGCTTGTTCACATAGTTGTGTTGCTCGCGAACCATGCCTTCAGCAACATGGGTCAACCAATTCACCAATGGTTGCATTGGAAATATCACTTCACGTGATCAGGCCCATGCACCATTATCTTAGGAGTAGGAGTAGTGTTTGCTTTTGCTTGTTTTCTTATTTGCTTGTTTGCTTGTTTGCTTGCATGCTTGTTTTCTTACTTTCTTTACATGTTTGTTTGTTTGCTTGCTTGCTTGCTTACTTGCTTTGTTTTTGCATTTACCTCTACCTTCGCTTTGTTTTGTTGTTTGTTTGCTTTTTTTTTGCTTGTAGGTTAGTTTCACATGAAATTGTGTGTGACTCTTGAAACAAGCTGGGTAAAGTACAAGAGGACTTGTGCTATTATAAATACTTGGTTATCTGTCATCCGACCTCTGTATGAAAAACTTGTTATCTTTAATCCTTGATATGCCAATGGAAAATATGTGTTGTTCAAAGTGAACCTTGGTGAAAACACAACTCTTGTACATTAACTAGTGTCACCTACTCTAGTCGGTTTTTTTTTTGTTAACCCTTGGCAGCTCAGTCAAGTAGAGTAAGGTGAAGGGGAAAACCTTAACAAGCATGTCAGAGGTATATATAAACTACTTCTCTGAAGGAACAACCTCTTCTACTCTCAATAAGTTGGGATCCCTCTTCCGCCTCTGAAATGAATAAGTGCTATGCACAGTTATGAAAAATTAAAACTGAAAAAATGAAAAGTGATCAATTTTCAAAACGAGAAATGAATAAGACGAAAGAAGAGAAAGCCTTCTTGTGCAAAGAGGTGATGCAAGTTATTCCGTTGGGGTACTGACCAGGCTCGCTATTAATGGAGTGATGCTTGTGTTCCTACGTGACTCCGTTGGGTACTGTCCAGGCCTATTGGTAGCAAAGCAACACCAGAGATGAAACTAAGACTCTGAAGACTATACTACTTGTGCACCAATATACCCCTCATCCCCAATCGAAAAAACTATGTTGTCTTGGCTTGGAATGTGTGTTGAATGACCAAGAGCTTCACAGCTGCTACATCTTACAATCAAGCAAGTGTGGAAACCGAGAGGAACAAAGAACTGAACAATATTTCTAGAGGTGTTAGACTTGCTTTTCACTAACAAGGTCCATTCATAGATTTTGGAGTTATACCAGTGTGTCACCAAGTGTTGTAGCGGCTACAATCACCCTCCAAAATTTTTCCCTAGCTTCATTTTGGAGCCTCCCTGCCAACCATCCTTAGAAACATGTATTGCACTATCATGTACATGAGATTTAGTGGTTTTCTAGTAGCATGACAACCTATGCATGATGGCTTGTTTCACTTTCCTCATAGGTTGCTTCCCCGAACTTGGTCTAGCTGCTGGTTGATCATCTCCATCAATAAATTGCACAATTATGGAGGGGAAGCATCCTTCCCTCCAGAAATTGCACAACCCTGACCAGCAACTTGTTGGGCTCAAAAATTTTGCAATCCTACCTGTCAACCTTCTGAGAGAAAACTGCCAATCTGACCCAGCAGGACTGCTCAGCCTAGAAATTGCACAATCCCTCTAGGCAGCCAACCCATCTCTCTCTTAGAAATGTGCAAATTTCTCCCTCAGGTAAGCAGGTTGTTTCATGTGCCATCGAGTTGACTGGTTCTACCCGGGACCAAGAAAACTTGACTTGCATGCATGCACTACCTTTTCCTGAAATAGAAAAAAGCAACATGAAAAATCATCCCTAGATTTTAAGGGTACGGGAGAACAGGCACACACATCTGTTCAACTATCACATCCACCCAACATCGCTTCTCTTAATTTTCACACGGATTTGGTTGTGAGTCCATTGAGTTGTCACATGCATCTTGTACCTCAACCCTCATCTTCTTACTCGTATGATCCTCCAATTAATATTGTCTTGTTTTCTTCCATTTCGGAATGTACACTTTTTGTGAATGAGGATCAATCCATCGATGAAGTTGGTGTTGCACAACCAACATCCATTGTCATTCATGAAGAGTATGATTGGGAGCTTGAGCATCAACACTCGGCGAAGGATGACTGCCTTTTTTCCAAGCCTCCTCCGCTCTTTCTTAACATCTTTAATGAACTTGCCATCCATTATTTTTCATGTTTATCTCCATCTACAGATGCACACATTATTGATCATTCGTAGAGCACACCAGATGTCAGTCCATCATCAGATAATGGAGAGGATAAATTATTCATTGAAAATCCACTTGAATTTTCATCTACCTTTTCCAGAAACATAGAGGGTGGATTTGTTCGCTTCTCATCTACGCCTCTGTTTGATTCATCAGATCATGAGGATGTCGATGAAATCATTGATTTTGTTGTTGTAGCTATCATGATCTATTTTCTCTCGTATTCGATCAAGGTGATGATTCTATCGCAGCTGATTTTTCAAAGCCGCCTGTTTATGATGATCTATCTGTAGACAAAGTTCAAACCCCCCAGACTGTCAAGGAACTTCAACTTGAGATGACGGTTATGTCAAGCCCACGCTATCCTGAGGTTGGTTTCACTTCCGAATAGGAAATTGTTGAAACACCCAAGGCTCATCATCACTCATCTGTATGAATTGAATATCAATCCCACACAAAGATTGTTCTTCCTCCACTCGAACTACATGATCCCATCACTCATGCATTGGAGGAATCTTACATAGCAAGCACATGTGCATGACACAAGGTGTCTTTGTTTCTTTCATTTTCTTGCATGTCATAGTTAAGAGTATGTGTATGCTTCACAACTACACGTAGTGTCGCATAGCACCATGATGAGTCCACGAACTGTATGTCATGCACTTGCACTCACTTATGTTCTATGGACACATTGAAGCTTGGAGTGTGTTTGTCTTCATTGTTATATCTTTTATGTTTTCTGGTTCACACAGTTGTGTTTCTCGCGAATCATGCCTTCACCAACAAGGGTCAACCAATGCACTCGTGGCTGCATTTTAAGTATCACTTCATGTGATCAGGCTCATGCACCGTTATCTTGGGAATAGGAGTAGTGTTTGCTTTTGGTTGTTTTCTTACATGCTTGTTTTCTTACTTGCTTTACATGTTTGTCTGTCTTCTTGCTTGTTTTCTTACTTGCTTTGTTTTCACATTTACTTCTTCTTTCTCTTTGTTTTATTGTTTGTTTTCTTGTTTTGCCCTCGTAGGTTAGTTTTGCATGAAACTGTGTGTGACTCCTAAAACAAGCTGGGTAAAGTACAAGAAGACTTGTGTAGTTATCAATAGCTGGTTATCTATCATCTGACCTATGTATGAATAACTTGTTATCTTTAGTCCATGATACGCCAATGGAAAATACATGTTGTTCAAAGTGAACCTTGGTGAAAACAAAACACTTGTGCGCTAACAAATGTCACCTACTCTAGTCGGGTGTTTTTGGGTTAACCTTTGATAGCTCAGTCAAGTAGAGTAAGGTGAGGAGGAAAACTTTAACCAACACATTAGAGGTATATATAAACTACTTCTCTAAAGGAACAACCTCTTTTTCTCTCAAGAAGTCAAGATCCATCTTCCGCATATGAAATGCATAACTATTATGCACAATTATGAAAAATGAAAAATGAAAAAATGAAAAGTGAAAAAATTTCAAAATGAAAAATGAATAAGGTGAAAGAAGAGAAAGGCTTCCTGCATATAGAGGTGATGCAAGTAACTCCACCAAGGTACTAATGAGGCTTGCTGACAACGGAGTGATGCTTGTGTTCCTGTGTGACTATGCCAAGGTACTATCTAGGCATGTTGGTAGCAGAGAAAAACCAGAGATGAAACTAAGACTCTGACAACTATATTGCTTATGCACCAATATACCCCTTATCCCCAATCAAAAAAAAAATATTGGCTTGGCTTGGAATGTGTGTCGATTGACCAAGAGCTTGGTAGATTCTACATCATACAATCAAACAAGTGTGGAAACTAAGACTAATAGAGAACTGAAGAATACTTTTGGAGGGGTTAGACTTGCTTTTCATGAACAAGGTCCATTCAGAGATTCTGGAGTTCTACTAGTGTGTCACCAAGTGGTTTAGCGGCTACAACCACCCTCCAAAATTTTTCCTTAGCTTTGTTTTGGAGCCTCCCTACCAACCATCCTCAGCAGCATGTCTTGGAATGTCAAGTACATGAGCTTCAGTGGTTTTCTAGCAGCATGACAGTCTGTGCATGATGGTTTGTTTCACTCCCCTCACAGGCTACTTCCCCAAATTTGGTCATGTTTCTCCTTGAGAATCTCCCTCAAGAAATTGTGCAATTTTGGAGGGGAACAAGCCTTCCCTCTAGAAATTGCATAATCCTGCATGTCAGCCTTCCTAGAGAAAACTACGCAATCTGACCTAGCAGGACTGCTTAGCCTAGAAATTGCACAATTCTAGGCAGCAGTCAGCTACTCAGTCTAGAAATTGTGTAATCCCTATGGGAAACCAGCCCAACTCCCTCCCAGAAATGTGCAAATTTCTCCCTCATGAAGCAAGTTGTTGCATGTGCCATCGGGTTGACTGGCTCCACCCAGGACCGAGAAAACTTGACTTGCATGCATGGGTTGCTTTATCCTGAAATAGAAAAAACGAACATGCAAAAAACATCCCTATATTTTAGGGAGCTATTTTTAGCAGTTGGAGGTTACATGCAAAGATCGTTTCAGAAACCTTCCTCCAAGTATCGCTTTTTCCTACATTTTTGGCATGTGCATCATGAGCCTCAATCTTATTTATTCAACGCTTGAGATCTCACTTCTTCACATCGATCTTGGAGCTCTGACATCCCACAACACATCCAGGGATCTTCGACACATCTAGCTCAGCTATTTCCACGTAAATCCGCTTAACTTTTCTTTTGCAGCATTTATGTCACTTTTTGTGTTTTGGCTTTTGTGATTTTTGTCTACTTGATTTCTGTGAATGCTTGTTGTCGTTTGCATGCATATTAGCTTTTACTAGCATCATTTTAGTTTTTGTTAGCATCTCATTGATGTCGAATGCATGACACTGTTTTGCATGAATGGTCACTGATTTGGCGACTCACTTCAAACACGTGCATGTTGTTCCATTTTCTAAATCTTGCATTCATTGTTTGCATGCACAATCATTCATTCTTGATTACACTAAGTATTGCCATGCATTCACATCCCCATTTGCTTTTAGTTTCTCACAGGTGGGTCTAGGAAACCTTGGCCTAGACTCTACCTCACCAAGATAGCATTGCATAATCCTGAGAGGGAAGCCTCTGCCTTCCTCCTAGAAAATGCACATTTCTGCCCCGAAAAATTGTGCAATGCAGTCAATGGGCCTGCAACCCCTGCTAGTTGAAATTGCGCATTGGGCAATACCAACATCTAGCAAGCCAATCTACATTGTGCATTGTGTAATTCCAACAGTCAACTAGCCTCCCAACAATCCGGACTGCTTTTGCGCAATTTCGGCAGTCTCCTGGCCTCCTAGGAAAAATTGTGCAATCCTTGTCATTCAATCCCTAGGTATGTTTCATGTCCTTCGTCAAGTTTTCTTTGGTTTTAGCTAACATATTTCTTTCCATGCATGTCACCATGTCTCAAGATCCAATAGTTGTTCATCTGCTTCTCAATAGTTTAGGATCAATGGCCTCCAAGAGAGCAGGATCAAAGGACACTAACAGAAGCGCAACAGGAGCAGCAGTTGAGCGAGTGCCTACAAGTTTGCAAATCTATGAAAAGACCAAGATGGTTGTAGACAAGGACATCAAGCTGAAACGGGAAGAGGTCAATGATGCATTTGCAGGCACATTTGGGGAAGACCTCAAATACCACCAAGTCTATGTGAACATTCACAATTCTAGCATGTATTGGATTGCATGCAGGTATCCCGTGTTCCCATGTGTGAACATGATACATTGGATCGTCTCATACACTGATCCTAAGATGATGAAATTAAGTAGCGTCAGCAAGATGGAGATTAATACCTTCAGGGCACGGGATTATGAATAGATGTACCATATGCTGAAGCCAGTGATCACCATGGAGACACCCTTCAACATACCTAGCAGCAATGCCAACTCCATGCATATCCTGATGAAATGGGTAAATGAGTCAGCCAAATTCAAGATCACACCCAACTAGATCTACAAGATGAAGATACTTCGGAAGGCGTATCAATACTTGGTCATCTTTTCATGTCGCTTGTGTGGCTAAGAGAGCATGGAAACCTTCCCACAGAGTTGGGTGATTGCGTTGGACCCTTTGGCCAGTGAAGGCAAAGCATGCAACTGGTCCAAAATGTTGGCTCACAGGCTGAAGGAATAGGTAACAAGAGATCGAAAGCCACCAAAAAGGTCAGCAAGTAGATATCTACATGTCCACTTACATCTTGGATGTAATCGTGCCCGTGAGGAGTTCTCGGGCTTGAAGTGGGCATGGACATCAGTGAAGACCTCTGTGAACACTTATTGTAAAACATTGTCTCAATGCAGCTTCAAAGGAGTTATCACACAGCTGTCAAATCATTTTTTCACCCCAGTGTATAAGATGATATTTGAATAGGATCAACCTTGCATGTCGAAGGTAGCAATGGAGGCACTGATCAATATAGCGGATCGGTATGCCTCACCGTCTAGCACGTCATGCGGATGTACAGCGCGCAGAGGTCTCTGCATATTCTACCAAAGAATGCCTTGGACAAGCTCATCATGCAGGAAGTACCATACCACATCTCGGTAGGACTATCAGCTAGGCTGCACTGGAAGAAGAAGGCAACTTGGCCCACTCTTCCATTTCGGATCAGGTTATACGAGATACATAATTTCAAGCATGCGGATGTCGAAGCAGAGGAGATCAAGAAATATCCTTTTGATGCTTGAATCTACAACCTGTAAGACCCGCATAGTTTTGTAAAAGATCACTGTGTGAGAGTACAGTTTCAGTGGATCCACGGGGCATGTCATTGGGTAGAGGAGGACCCATGGAGATAATGTTACATCTTCTCTAGGACCAATGAACTGGTTAGCATCAATCTAGAATGGTTAGCAAAGCAATGTGAAACAGCATCCAGGAGAGCACCAACAGCAGCAGCAGCATAGGTAAACATACCGGCACACAACAAAGACAAGAGGAAGATTGTCGACAGTGTGGACGTAGAGCAAAGCTTCAAGTTCCGAGCAAACTCACTTGTGTAGAAATCAACTTTCGTGATAGAGGTGAAGAGGAAACAACACGATCGGAGGAACGTGCAAAGGAAAGAGAAAAACGGAGAATGGAGGAAACACAGAAGGAGTTGCATGAGTTGAAGGAGAAATTCCGAAAGTAATAGGATCTACATAGACAGGAGAAGGAAGCGCAATGGTAACAGGTACAGTAGGGGGCACAACATGTATAGATAGACGAAATTGCACCCGTACAAGTAGTCGACTCATTCGAATAGCTAGCACCAAGCAGGCAGGGTGAGCAGTCGCAGGAGTAGGACTTTTCTCAAGAGATTGAACAAGAACTTGAGCAGATGGGTACATATATGGAGCAATAGGAGTTATAGAAAGACATCGACCTCATGCCTCACCACCAAGAGGTCAACCCACCAACTTCATCAGATCCAAAGGTGGAGCAAGTCCCAAGTGACCAAGGAGACACTGAAATCCTTGGATACAATCCGAAAGGAGAGATGCACAAGATTTCATTCGACGAGTCACATCATAGAGTTGTGAAGTCTCGCAAAGTGTCTACTTTGGATGATCAAACATCTCCTCAGTAGTTTGAGGAATGAGTGATCATGTCTGACGTGCGCAAACACACAGCATCAGTGGCTAATGCTACCATAGAATATGTCGAAGCCACTAGATCGAGTGTTCGCTTCTTGATAGCTAAGAACAACTGAATGGATAAGGAGTTATAGATAACCAAGTAGGGAGGAGAATTGGTTACAGCATTTGCCCGAGTATAATTGAAGAAGGCAATACTGGATGAAGTATCGTCCCTTGACACAATCATGCAGGCATTGTATTCCAAGTTTGGTACCATGCATAAGGTAGTTGTCCATCTCAATAGTTGGTAGCAGTGATGTGCTAGGAGAGCACATATCTTTTCGAACATGCATGCTGCTATAAATTACATGCAAACATGGATAATGAGATACAAGGGAGCCCTGTTACATTTTCCAAAGACGATGAAGCCCAGAGTGGTCGAGCTGAAGGCATGCATCCGGAGTCAGATATGGAACTATGAAGATCTCACACAACTCATTACTAGTTTGCAGGCTTCCCATGCACATGTATTCAGGATCATGGATGTTGTAAAATTATGACCCGGATTATCCACAATACTTTGTTCATTAGATTGATGTTTTGAACCCTAAAGGGGATCCATCATCAGGATAGAAAATGAGTAATAGTCTATTACTCATTTTCTATCCTAATGATGGATCCCCTTTGGGGTTTGAAACGTCGCTCTAATGAAAACATTACTATGGATAATCTGGGTCATAATTTTCCAAGAAATAACCACATAACTTTAAAATTCATCATGGATGTTTTTGTGCATGCAAATGTAATCCCATCTATTGGGACACTCACCTAGGCAAAAACAAAGGCACAGGTCCGACTAGAGCTTGACTTGTAATTTGTCGAGTTGATGCGCATAGCCACCAACCCAAAATTGGTGATCATTGCAGACACCATGAATCAGTATGTCACTGGTCCGGCCACACCCAAGACAATGATGTGCGTGTTATCAAATGTGTTGGGCAAATGAGCTCGAGCAGTGTTCCCGAATGCTATGGAGGCAAAAGTTCATTTCCATAAAGATGTCACCTTAGAGTACAAGGACACAATTGTGACTACTGAGATTGCCATTAATTCGCCACCATTGACCACCACGAGGATGTCGAAGAGATGGTCTTCCCATGGTTGTCTAAGTCATAGTGATGTCTTTTATGGCTTGCTCAAACCTATTTTTTCTCACATGGGTACATGTGCAGATTGTATGTAATGTCTTGTCAAAATGAAGTTCAAGTGTCGATAGTTGGATGTAATAGTCATAGAGTAGATGAAGAGTCATGAGGGTAGTTGAACTGTCACAAAGGGGAATTTCAAGGACCACCCCACCCTTTTCTATATATAGTCTGTCATAACTCTTTGTAGAGGCTTTAGGTCAGCCAAGATTCTAATAGGAGTGTCTTAGAGAGAGCTTGGACAGTATTGTAACGAGCCTTAGCTTCTCCACTATGTAGAGCTAGTATATCTCTTTGAAGAAGGAGGCGGCAGTGACTGTAATGTTCTGTTGTTGGAACTAGTGGCTGGACATGGTTATATTGTATGACTGGAACTTACACTTCTTAATATAAAAAACCCAACATGTTTCATGCATATGTTGTATTGTATTTCAACTATCTTGTTTACTCTAAATGATATATGTATATGTTTTCTTACGCATGCATGTGTAGCTATTTTCTATATATGTATGTACGAATCTTACTGAAATGTGTTATTGGTTTAACCATCACTTTGGATTGCTAGCTTACTTTCCTTCCATGTTGTGATGCATCTTTTCTCGTGTGTTCCCTTCTTAACTTCGTGCTTTCACAAGTTTCCAAGGGGCACACTCACCTCACCCTCCGTGTGTTAGAACCACTCATGCACCTTCCTTGACTTGTCGCATATGTCTTTACTTACACATGCAAGTGTAGCTATTTTCTGTATATGTATGTATGAATCTTACTGAAAAGTGTTGTTGGTTTAACCATCACATTGGATTGCTAGTTTACTTTCCTTCCATGTTTTGATGCATCTTTTCTCGTGTGTTCCCTTCTTACTCCGTCATTTCACATATTTCCAAGGGGCACACTCACCTTACCCTCCGTGTGTTAGAACCGGTCATGCACCTTCCTTGACTTGTTGCATATTTCACACCATTTCTACCAATACGGACATCTTGCTTTCTTCCATGCAAAACTACGGTTAAGTCAATACCATACAACCCACTGATGGGACTCCTACACCAAACAATCTGAGGTCCAGTTGGGACTTCTTACCAGTGAGATCCCCTGACATGTTGCCGGGTCCAGCACCATCAACATTTCTCGTGCTAGAAGGAGGGTTAAATGAAAAGTTGTGTCCTATCATCCTATTTTGAGCCTTTACACATCTATCATGGATTCTTTTACACTCACCCCTCCATGATGTTTTTCGCATGCCGAACCTCTCAACATCAATTGGGATTTTTTTTATCTCTTGTTCAAATTCACGTATGATGGTGATGGTGAAGTGGATTGGCCTTTGTTTTTACAAGACTTCCTTGACATGCTTGACGAGGAAGATGGATGTTCGGACGAATAGGCCAGCCTGCTGCTTGCATACACACTTTGGGGATCCCCACAGCAGTGGTGCTAAAGCCTACCGGCTGCCAGCATGCACTCACTTGAGCAGTTCTATGATCTCATTGAATCTACTTTCCATCATTTTGATCCAAAACCTCCTGAACAAAAATTGTTATAACAACGGAGGGCCCCGCATGAATCGCCTATAGATTTTTGGCAACACTTCTGTGTTTTGCAGTTTGAAGCACTGAAAATCCAGATGAAATTTCCTTATCTTTGGGATAGGTTTGAGTATTGTCTTAAAAAATCAGTCCATCCCAAGAAGAATTTTGAGTCGAAGACTCGCTCAACATACTTCAGTGATGGAGCTGCACAATCACAGATTGATATGGTTACTATCACAAATGATCTTCCATCGTCCCCTCATCAAATAGCTCCACCATTGCAGAGTAATACGGGAGAACAAGCACACACATATGTTCAGCTGTCACATCCTCCCAACATCACTTCTCTTAATTTTCACGGTGATTTGGTTGTGAGTCCATTGAGTTGTCACATGTGTTTTGTACCTCAACCTTTTTCTTCGTACAAGTATGATCCTCTAAATGATATTGTCTTGTTTTCTACCATTTTGAAATCTACACTTGTTGTGAATGAGGATCAAGCAATCAATGAAGTTGGTGTTGCACAACCAACATCCACTGTCATTCATGAAGAGTATGACTGGGAGCTTGAGCATCAACACTTGGCGAAGGTTGACTCCCTTCTATCCAAACCTACTTTGTTCTTTCCTGACATCTTTGGTGAACTTGCCATCCATGATTTTGCATGTGTATCTCCATCTACGGATGCACACATTGTTGATCATTCGCAAAACACATCAGATGTTAGTCCATCATCTGATAACGGAGAGGATAAATTATTCATTGAAAATCCACTTGAATTTTCATCTTCCTTTTCCAGAAACACAGAGGGTGAATTTGTTCGCTTCTCATCTACCCCTCTATTTGATTCATCATATCATGAGGATGCTGATGAAATCATTGATTTTGTTGATCGTAGCTATCATTATCTATTTTCTCTCGTATTCTATCACGATGATGATTCTATCGCAGTTGATTTTTCAAAGCCACCTGTTTATGATGATCTATCTGTCGATGAAGTTGAAATCAACCAAACTGTCGAGGAGCTTCAACTCGAGATGACAGTTATGTCAAGCCCTCACTATCCTGAGGTTGGTTTCTCTTCCGACCAGGAAATTTTTGAAACACCCAAGAATCCTCATCACTCATCTGTATGAATTGAAGATCAATTCCAAATAAATATCATGCTTCCTCTACTTGAAATACATGATCCCATCACTCATGCATTGGAGGAATCTTACATATCAATCACATGTGCATGACACAAAATGTCTTTGTTTCTTTTGTTTTCTTTCATGTCATAGTTAAGAGTATGTGTATGCTTCACAGATGCACGTAGTGTCGCACAGCACCATGAAAAGTCCACGAACTGTATGTCATGCACTTGCACTCACTTATGTTATATGGACACATTGAAGCTTGGAGTGTGTTTGTCTTCATTGTTATATTTTTCATGTTTGCTGGTTCGCACGGCTGTGTTGCTCACAAACCATGCCTTCACCAACATGGTTCAACCAATGCGTTGATGGCTACATTGGAAGTATCACATCACGTGATCAGGCCCATGCACCGTTAGCTTAGGAATAGGAGTAGTATTTTCTTTAGTTGTTTGCTTGCATGCTTGTCTTATTACTTTCTTTATATGTTTGTTTGTCTGCTTGCTTGTTTTCCTACTTGCTTTGTTTTCACATTTACTTCTTCTTTCGCTTTGTTTTTTTGTTTTTTTTCTTGTTTTTCCCTCGTACATTAGCTTCAAGTGAAACCATGTGTGACTCTTGAAACAAGCTAGGTAAAGTAAAAGAAGACTTGTGCAGTTATCAATAGTTGGTTATCTGTCATCTGACCTCTGTATGAATAACTTGTTATCTTTAGTCCATGATATGCCAATGGAAAATACGTGTTGTTCAAAGTGAACCTTAGTGAAAACACAACGCTTGTGTGCTAACTATTGTCACCTACTCTAGTCGATTGTTTTTGGGTTAACCTTTGACAGCTTAGTCAAGTAGAGTAAGGTGAGGGCGAAAACTTTAACCAACACGTTAGAGGTATATATCAACTACTTCTCTGAAGGAACAACCTCTTCTTCTCTCAAGAAGTCAAGATCCATCTTCCGCCTTTGAAATGCATAAGTGTTATGCACAATTATGAAAAATGAAAAATGAAAAAATGAAAAGTGAAAAAAATTCAAAATGAAAATGAATAAGGTGAAAGAAGAGAAAGGCTTCCTGCATAGAGAGGTGATGCAAGTAACTCTACCAGGGTACTAACCAGGCTCGTTAGTATCAGAGAGAAAAACTAGAAATGGAACTAAGACACTGACGACTATACTGCTTGTGCACCAATATACCCCTCATCCCCAATCGAAATAACTATATTGGCTTGGCTTGGAATGTGTGTCGACCGACCAAGAGCTTGGTAGATTCTACATCATGAAATCAAACAAGTGTGGAAACTAAGACGAACAAAGAAATGAAGAATACTTCCGGAAGTGTTAGACTTTCTTTTCACGAACAAGGTCCATTTAGAGATTCTGGAGTCCTATCAGTGTGTTGTCAAGTGGTTTAGCGGCTACAACCCCCTCCAAAAATTTTCCTTAGCTTTGTTTTGGAGCCTACCTACTAACCATTCTCAGCAGCATGTCTTGCAATGTCAAGTACATGAGCTTCAGTGGTTTTCTAGCAGCATGATGGCTTGTTTCACTCCCCTCACAGGCTGCTTCCCTAGATTTGGTCTAGCTTCTAGCTGAGCATCTCCCTCAAGAAATTGCACAATTTTGGAGGGGAACCAACATTCCCTCTATAAATTGCACAATCCTGACTAGCAGCATGTTGGGCTCAAAAATTGTGCAATCCTGCATGTCAGCCTTCCCAGCGAAAATTGTGCAATCTGACCCAACAGGACTGCTTAGCCCAGAAATTGCACAATTCTGGGCAGCAGTCATCTACTCAACCCAGAAATTGTGTAATCCCTTTGGGCAACCAGCCCAGCTCCCTCCCAAAAATGTACAAATTTCTCCCTCAAGAAGCAAGTTGTTGCATGTGAAATCGGTTTGCCCAGTTCCACCCGGGACCAAGAAAACTTGACTTGCATGCATGGGTTGATTTCTCCTAAAATAGAAAAAAGGAACATGCAAAAAGCATCCCTAGATTTTAGGGATCTATTTTTAGCAGTTGGCAGTTACATGCAAAGATCGTTTTAGAAACCTTCCCCCAAGTATAGTTTTTCCTACATTCGTGGCATGCGCGTCATGAGCCTCAAACTTATTTATTTGACACTTCAGATCTCACTTCTTCACATCGATCTTGGAGATCTAACATCCCAGAACACATCCAAGAGTCTTCGACACATCCAGCTCAGCTATTTCCAGGTAAGTCCACTTAACTTGTCTTTTGTAGCATTTATGATGATTTTTGTGTTTTGGCTTGTGTGAGTGTTGTCTTCTTGATTTCTATGAATGCTTGCTATAATTTGCATGCATATTAACTTGTACTAGCACCATTTAAGTTTTCGTTAGCATCTCACTGATGTCGAATGCATGACATTGTTTTACATGAATGGTCGTTGATTCGGTACTCACTTCACACACATGCATGTTGTTTCATTTTCTAAATCTTACATTCATTGCTTGCATGCACGATAATTCACTCTTGCTTACACTTAGTATCACTATGCATTCACATCCCCATTTGCTTTCAGTTTCCCGTAGGCGGGTCTGGGAAATCTTGACCGGGACTCTACCTCACCAAGACAACATTATGCAATACTGAGAGGGAAGGCTCTACCTTCCTCCTAGAAAATACACATTTCTGCCCAGTGAATGTCCTCCATTCTTGCACTATGCAATTCTAAGAGACAGTGACCGCTGGCCCAAAAAATTGCGCAATGCAGTCACTGGGCCTGCGAACCCTACTAGCTAAAATTGTGCATTGTGCAATCCCAGCAACCAATAGGCTAGTCTGGATTGCACATTGTGCAATTCCATCACTCAACTAACCTCCTAGCAATCTAGACTTCCTTTTGTGCAGTTCCAACAGCTATTTTCCTGGCCTCCCCAAAAAAATTGTGCAATCCTTGCCAGTCAATCCCCAGGTATGTTGCATGTCGTTCCTCAAGTTTCCTTTGGTTTTAGCTAATAGATTTCTTGCATGCATGTCGCCATGTCTCTAGATCTAGCAGGTGTTCATCAACCTCTTAGTAGTTCGGGATCAATGGCCTCCAAGAGAGCAGGATCAAAGGACATCAATGGAAGCACAACTGGAGTAGCAGTTGAGCGAGTTTTTACAAGTTTGTCGATCTATGAAGACACCAAGATGATTGTAGACAAGGACATCATGCTGAAATGGAAAGAGGTCATTGATGCAATTGTAGGCACATTTTGGGAAGACCTCGAAGACTTCCAAGTCTATGTGAACATTCACAAGTCTGGCTTGAATCAGATTTCATGCAGGTATCTCGTGTTCCCATGCGCAGACATGATACAGTGGATCGTCTCGCACACTAATCCTGAGACGATGACATTGAGTAGCGTCAACGGGAAGGAGATTTCTACCTTTATGGAACATGATTATGAACAGATGTACCAGATGTCAAATTTAGTGATCACCATGGAGACACCCTTCAGCATACCCAGCAACAATGTCAACTCCAGGGATATCTTGAAGAACTGGGTAAAGGAGCCAGCCAAATTCAGGATGACACCCAACCAGATCTACAAGACGAAGATACTGCAGAAGGCGTATCAATACTTGTTCATATTTTCATGTCGCTTGTATGGCCAAGAGAGCACAGAAACCTTCCCACAGAGTTGGGTGATCACGTTGGACCAAATGGCCAGTGAAGTCAAAGCATGCAACTAGTCTGACATGTTGGCTCATAGGCCGAAGGAATAGGTAACAAGAGTTCAACAACCACCCAAAGGTCAGCAAGAAAAGAACTACATGCTCCCTTACATCTTGGATGTAGTCTGTGCCAGTGAGGAGCTTGAAGTGGGCATGGACATCGGCAAAGACCTCTATGAACACTTATTGTAAAAAGTTGCTAGAATGCAGCTTCAGAGGAGTTATCACACAACCTTCAGATCATTTTTTCAACCCAGTGTACAAGATGATATTTGAGCAGGATTCACGTTGCATGTCGAAGGCATCAATGGAGGCACTAATCGATATAGCGGATTGGTATGCCTCACTTTCTGGCACCTTCATATAGATGTACAACATGAAGAAGCCTCTATATGTTTTACAAAAGTTTTCCTTGCACAAGATCGTCATGAAGGAAGTATGATTCCACATCTCAGCAGGACTATCAGCTAGGCTACACCAAAAGAAGAAGGCACCTTGGCCTGCTTTTCCATTGTGGATCAGGTTATACAAGATACATAATTTCAACCATGTGCATGTCGAAGAAGAGGAGATCAAGAAATATCCTTTTGATGCCCGAAGCTACAAACCGTATGACCCACATTGTTTTGTAAAAGAGCACTGCGCGAGATTACAGTTTCATTGGATCCACAGCGCGTATCCTTGGATGGAGGAGGACCCATGGAGATATTTTTATAGCTTCTCTATGCCCAATGAACTAATCGACATCCCTATGGAATGGTTAGCAAAGTAGCGTGAAGCAGCATCCAGGAGAGCACCAGCAGCAACAGCAATAGAGGTAAACATACCTACAAGATACAAAGGCAAGAGGAAGATTATAGAAAATGAGGAAACAGAGCAAAGCTACAAGTTTCGAGCAGACCCACTTGTGCAAAAAGCAACTTTGGTGATAGAGGAAAAGAGGCAACAACACGGTAGGAGAAATGCGCAAAGGCAAAGAGAAAAATGGAGAATGGAGGAAACATAGAAGGAGTTGCATGAGTTGAAGGAGAAACTCCAGAAGGAACAGGAGTTGCACAAACCGGAGAAGGAAGTGCAGCAGGTAGTACAGAAGGGGGCACAACATGTATATACAGACAAAATTGTGCCCATACAAGTAGTTGACTCATTCGAACAATTGGAACCAAGCAAGTAGGGTGAGAAGTCACAGTCGCAGGACTTTGCTCAAGAGATTGAATAAGCACTTGAGAAAATGGATACGGATATGGAGCAACAGGAGTTAGAGAAAGAAATTGACCTTGTGCCTCACCACCAAGAGTTCGACCCACCAACTTCACCATATCCAGAGGCAAAGCAAGCCCCAAGCGACCAAGGAGACACTAAAATCCTTGGAGACAATCCAGAAGGAGAGATGCACAACATTTCATTCGATGAGTCACAGCATAGAGTTGTGCAGTCTCGTAGAGTGTCTACTCCCCATGATCACACATCTCCTCTACAGTTTGAGGAATGAGTGACCGTGTCTGACATACGCAAACATCTAGTAGCATTGGCTGATGCTACCAGAGTATATGTCGAAGCCACTAGCTTGAGTATTCACTTCTTGATAGCTAAGAATGAATGAATGACTAAGGAGTTACAGATGACCAAGCGGGGAGGAGAATTGGTTACAAAATCTTTTCTAGCAAAGTTGAAGAAGGCAATACTGGATGAAGTATTGTCCCTTGACCCAGTCATGCGGGCGTTGTATTCCAATTTTGGTACCATGCATAAGGCGATTTTCCATCTCAAAGGTTGGCAACAACAATGTGCTAAGAGACCATGTATCTAGTCAAATGTGCATGCTGCTATTAATTACATGGAAACATGGACAATGAGATACAAGGGAGCCTCGTTACACTTGCCCAAGATGATGAAGCCCAGAGCGATAGAGTTGAAGCCATACTTTTAGTGTCAGATCTGGAACTATGAAGTTCTCCCACAGCTCATCACTAGTTTGCAGGCTTCCCATGCACGGGTATTCTGAAGCATGGATATTGTTGTGTGCACATGTGTGATCCCATCTATTGGGACACTCACCTAGGAAAAGACAGAGGTAAGGTTTGACTGGAGCTTGATTCATACTTTGACGAGTTGATACGCATAGCCACCAGCCCAGACTTGATGACCAATGCAGACACTATGCATCAGTATGTTGTTGGTCTGGCCGCACTCAAGAAAATGATGCACATGTTATCAAATGAGTTAGATAGAGGAACTTGAGCACTGTACCCGGATGATATGGAGGCAAGAGTTCATTTCTAGAAAGATGTCACCTTAGAGTACATGGACACCATTGTGGACTACCGAGCTTGGCATCAGTTCACCACCATCGACCACCATGAGGATGTCGAAGATCTAGTCTTCCCACAGTTCTCCAAGTCATAGTGATGTCCTGCATGGATTTCTCAAGCCTATTTTGTCTCACATGGGTACATGTGGATATTGTTTGTAATGTCTTGTCAAGCGGAAGTTCATGTGTCGATAGTTGGATGTAACAGTCGTAGAGTAGATGAAGAGTCATAATGGTAGTCGAACTGTCACAAAGGGTAATGTCAAGGGCCACCCCACCCTTTTCTATATATAGTCCCTCATAACTCATTGTAGAGGTTTTTGGTCAGCCAATCTTCCGATAGGAGTATCTTAGAGAGAGCTTGGACAGTATTGTAACGAGCCTTGGCTTCTCCACTGTGCAGAGCTAGTTTATCACTTTGGAGGAGTAGGTGGCAGTGACTATAACGTTTTATTGTCGGAACTAGTGGTTGATCATGGTTTTATTGTATGACTAGAACTTAGAGTTCTTAATATAATATATACAATAATGCATATGTCATATTGTATTTCAACTATGTTGTTTACTCTAAATTATATATGTATATGTTTTCTTGCACATGCATGTGTATATATTTTTTGTATACGTATGTATGAAGCTTACTGAAATGTGTTGTTGGTTTAACCATCACTTTGGATTGCTAGCTTACTTGCCTTCCATGTTGTGATGCATCTTTGCTCATGTGTTCCCTTCTTCACTCCGTGCTTTCACAGGTTTCCAAGGGGCGCGCTCACCTCACCCTCTGTGTGTTAGAACCGCTCATGCACCTACCTTGACTTGTTGCATATGTCACACCCTTACTACCAATAGGGAAATATTACTTTCCTCTGTGCGAAACCGCGGTCAAGGTGATACCATACAACCCACTGCGAGGACTCCTACACCAAATGGTTTGAGGTCTAGCTGGGGCTTCTTATCGGGGAGATCCCCTGACATGTTGGTGGGTCCATCACCATCAACATTTCTAGCACTAGAAGGAGGGCTAGATAACAAGTTGTGTCCTCTCATCTCGGTTTTAACCTTTTCACATCTATCATGAATTCTATTACACTTGCCCCTCCATGATGTTTTTCGCATGTTCAACCTCTCAACATCATGAAGGATTTTTTTTATCTCTTGTCCGAATTCACGTATGATGGTGAAGGTGAAGTGGCCTCTCTTGTGTTCTTACAAGACTTCCTTTCCATGATTGATGAGGAAGATGGATGTTCTGATGAAGAGGCCAGCCTACTACTTGCATACATAGTTCGTGAATCCCCACAACATGGTACTGCAGCCTATCAGTTGCCAACGTGCACTTGCTTGAGAAGTTATGTGATCTCATTGAATCTACTTTCCATCATTTTGATCCAAAACCTCTTGACCAAAAAGTGTTACAACAAAGGAAGGCACTGCATGAATCGCCTATGTATTTTTGGCAGCGCTTCCATGTTTTGCAGTTTGAAGCACTGAAAAGCCATATTAAATTTCCTTATCTTTGGGATAGGTTCAAGTACTATCTTAACAAATCAGTCCATCCCAAGAATAGTTTTGAGCCCAAGCCTCGCTCAGCATACTTTAGTGATGGAGTTACGCAATCACAGATGGATATGGTTGCTGTCACAAGTGATCGTCTGCCATCCCCTCATCAAACAACTCCACCACTATAGAGTGATGTGAGAGAATAGGCACACACATCTATTCAACTGTCACATCCTCCCAACATCACTTCACTTAATTTTCGTGCAAATTTGGTTGTGAGTCCTTCAAGTTGTCACATGCATTTTATACCTCAATCTATGTCTTCATACTCGGATCATCCTCCAGATGATCCTATCTTGTGTTCTTCCATTCCAAACTCTACACTTGTTGTGAATGAGGATCAAGACATCGACGAAGTTGGTGTTGCACAACCAACATGCGATGCCATCCATGAAGAGTATGACTGGGATCGTGAACATCAACACTCGGCAAAGGATCACTCCCTTCTGTCTGAGCCTCCTCTGTTCTTTCCAAACATCTTTGGTGAACCTGCCATCCATGATTTCTCATGTGTATCTCCATCTATAGATGCACACATTCTTGATCATTCACAAAACACACCGAATTTCAATCCATCATTCGATAATGGAGAGGATAAATTATTCATTGAAAATCCACTTGAATTTTCATCTGCATTTTCCAAAAACACAGAGGTTAAATTTGTCTGCTTCTCAACTACCCCTCTATTTGATTCATCATATCATGAGGATCTCGATGAAATCAATGATTTTTTGGATCGTAGATTTTGTGATCTATTTTCTCCTTTATTTGATCATGATGATGATTCTATCGCAGTTGATTTTTCAAAGCCACCTATTTATGATGATATATTTGTCGATGAAGTTGAAACCCCCTAGACTATCAAGGCACTTCAACCTGAGATGATGGTTATGTCAGGCCCTTCTTGTCTTGAGGTTGGTTTCACTTCCAATCAGGAGATTGTTGAAACACCCAAGTCTCCTCATCACTCATCTTTATGGATTGAAGATCAATCTCACACACAAATCATGCTTCCTCCACTCAAACTACATGATCCCATCGCTCATGCATTGGAGGAATATTACATAGCAAGAACACATGCACGACGCAAGTTGTCTTTGTTTCTTTCATTTTCTTTCATGTCATATTAAAGAGTATGCATATTCTTCACAGCTTCGCGCAGTGTCGCACAACACCATGACGAGTCCACAGACTGTATGTCATGCACTTGCACTCACTTATGTGTTGTGGACACATTGAAGCTTGGAGAGTGTTTTTATTAATTTTTATATCTTTCATGTTTGTCGATTTGCAGAGTTGTGTTTCTCGCGAACCATACCTTCACCAACATGGGTCAACCAATGCACCAATGGCTACATAGGAAGTATCACTTCACATGATCAGGCTCATGCACCATTAGCTTAGGATTAGGATTAGTGTTTTCTTTTGGTTGTTTTCTTGTATGATTGTTTTATTACGTTCCTTACATGTTTGTTTGTTTGCTTGTTGTTTGCTTACTTGGTTTTTTTCGCATTTACTTCTACTTTCGCTTTGTTTTGTTGTTTGTTTGCTTGTTTTACGCTTGTAGGTTAGTTTCACATGAAATCGTGTGTGAATCTTGAAACAAGATGGGTAAAGTACAAGAGGACTTGTGTAGTTATCAATAATTTGTTATCTATCATCCAACCTCTATATGAATAACTTTTTATCTTTAGTCCATGATACGCCAATGGAAAATACATGATGTTCGAAGTGAACCTTGGTGAAAACAAAACGCTTGTGTGCTAACTAGTTTCACCTACTCTAGTCGGTTGTTTTGCGTTAGCCCTTGGCAGCGCAGTCAAGTAGAGTAAGGTGAGGGGGAAAACCTCAACAAGCACGTCAGAGGTATATATAAACTACTTCTCTGAAGGAACAAACTCTTCTGCTCTCAATAAGTGAGGATCCCTCTTCTGTCTCTGAAATGAATAAGTGTTATGCACAGTTATGAAAAACGAAAAATGAAAAAATGAAAAGTGAAAATTTTTCAAAATGAAAAATGAATAAGGTGAAAGAAGAGAAATGATTCCAATGTAGAGAGGTGATGCAAATAACTCTGCCAGGGTACTGACCAGGCTCGCTGGTAGCAGAGCGATTCTTGTGTTCTTGCGTGACTCCGTCGGGGTACTGTCGAGGCCTACTGGCAGCGGAGCAACACCAGAGATGAAACTAAGACTCTAACGACTATACTTCTTGTGCACCAATATACCCCTCATCCCCAATCAAAACAACTGTGTTGGCTTGGCTTGGAATGTGTGTCTTCCGACCAAGAGCTTGGTAGATGCTACATCTTACAATCAAGCAAGTGTGGAAACTAAGATGAACAGAGAACTGAACAATACTTCCGGCGGTGTTAGACTTTCGTTTTACGAACAAGGTCCATTTAGAGATTATGTAGTTTTACCAGTGTGTCACCAATTGTTGTAGTGGCTACAAGCACCCTCCAAAATTTTTCCTTAGCTTCGTTTTGGAGCCTCCCTACCAACCATCCTCGGAAAAATGTCTTGCACTTTCATGTACATGAGATTCAGTGGACTTCATCCAGCTACTACCTTAGCAGCTCCCTCAAGAAATTGTATAATTCTTGAGGGGAACCAGCCTTCCCTCTATAAATTGCGCAATCACTCTGGGCAACCAGCCCAGCTCCCTCCCAGAAATGCGTAAATTTCTCCCTCAGGCAAGCGGGCCTTTTCAATTTCCATTGGGTTCACTGTTCCACCTAGGACCGAGAAAACTTGACTTGCATGCATGGGCTGATTTTTCTCGAAATAGAAAAACGAAACATGCAAAAAACATCCCTAGATCTTAGGGAGCTACTTTTAGCAGCTAGAGGTTACATGCAAACATTTTTTTAGAAGCATTCCTCCAAGTATCACTTTTTCCTACATTTGTGGCATCCATGTCATGAGCCTCAAACTTATTTATTCAATGCTTCAGAGCTCACTTCTTCACATCGATCTTGGAGCTATGACATCCCACAGCACATCCAGCAGTCTTCGACACATCCAGCTCAACTATTTTTTCGCTTTTTGTGTTTTGGCTTGTGTGAGTGTTGTCTGCTTGATTTTTGTGAACACTTACTGTCATTTTCATGCATATTAGTGTTACTAGCACCATTTAAGTTTTCGTTAGCATCTCATTGTTGTTGCATGCATGACACTATTTTGCATGAACAGTCACCGATTTGAAGACTCACTTCACACACATGCATGTTGTTCCATTTTCTAAATCTTGCATTCACTGTTTGCATGCATGATCATTCACTCCTACATACACTCAGTATTGCAATGCATTCACATCCCCATTTTCTTTTAGTTGCCCGTCAGTGAGTCTGAGCAACCTTGGCCCAGACTCTGCCTCACCAAGACAGCATTGCGCAATCCTGAGAGGGAAGGCTCTGCCTTCCTCCCAGAAAATGCGCATTACAGTCACTAGGCCTACAACCCCTGCCAGCTGAAATTGTGCATTCCGCAATCCCAGTAGCTAGGAGGCCAGTTTGGATTGTGCATTGTGTAATTCCAACATTCAACTAGCCTCCCAGTAGTCCAAACTTCCTTTTGCGCAATTCTGGAAGCCAGTCTCCCGACCTCCCAAGAAAAATTGTGCAATCCTTTCTAGTCAATCCCTAGGTATGTTGCATGTCGTTCCTCAAATTTTCTTTGGTTTTAGCTGACAGATTTCTTGCCATGCAATCTGCCATGTCTCCAAATCTAGCAGTTGTTTGTTTCCCTCTTAGCAGTTCAGGGTCAATGGCCTCCAAGAGAGTAGGATCAAAGGACACCGACGAAAGCGCAACTGGAACAGCAGTTGAGTGAGTGTCTACAAGTTTGTCGATCTATGAAGACAACAAGTTGATTGTAGACAAGGACACCAAGCTAAAATGAAAGAGGCCAATGATGCATTTGCAAGCACATTTGGGGAATACCTCGAAGAACGCCAAGTCTATGTGAACATTCACAAGTCTGGCTTGTGCAAGATTGGATGCATGTATCCCATGTTCCCATGCGCAAACATGATACATTGGATCATCTCACACATTGATCCTAAGATGATGACACTGATTAGCGTCAGTGGAATGGAGATTGCTACCTTCAAGGAACAAGATTATGAACAAATGGACCATATGTCGAAACCAATGATCAACATGGAGACACCCTTCAGCATACCCAGCAACATTTCCAACTCTAGGGATATATTCAAGAACTAGGTAAAGGAGCTGGCCAAATTCAAGATGAAACCCAACCAGATCTACAAGATGAAGATACTGCGGAAGGCATATCAATACTTGGTCATCTTTGCATGTCGCTTGTATGGCCAAGAGAGCATGGAAACCTTCCCACAGTGTTGGGTGATCGTGTTGGACCAACTGGGTAGTGAAGGAAAATCATGCAATTGGTCTGACATGTTGGCTCATAGGCTGAAGGAACAGGTAACAAGAGCTCAACAGTCGCGCAAAGGTTAGCAAGCGGATATCTACATGTTTTCTTACATCTTGGATGCAATTTGTGCCCATAAGGAGTTTCCGGGCTTGAAGTGGGCATGGACATTGGCAGAGACCTATGTGAACACTTATTGTAAAATTTTGTTTGAATGCAGCTTCAGAGGAGTTATCACATAGCTGTCAGATCATTTTGTCACCTCGTTGTACAAGATGATATTTGAGCAGGATCCACCTTGCATGTCGAAGGCAGCAATGGAGGCACTTATCAATATAGTAGATTGGTATGCCTCACCGTCTGGAACCTTCATACGGATGTACAACACGGAGAAGCCTATGCATGTATTACCAAAGCTTTCCTTGGACAAGCTCATCATGCAAGAAGTATCATACCACATCTTGGCATGACCATCAGCTAGGCTGCACCAGAAGAAGAAAGCACCTTGGCCCGCTCTTCCATTGCAGATCGGGTTATATGAGATACAGAATTTCAAGCATGCAGATGTTGAAGCAGAGGATATCAAGAAATATCCTTTCGACACCCGAAGCTACAATCCATGTGACCCACATTTTTCTGTAAAATATCACTGTGTGAGATTAAAGTTTCAGTGGATCCACAGGACATGTCATTGGGCAGAGGAGGACCCATGGAGATATTTTTACAGCTTCTCGAGGCCCAATGAACTGATCGGCATCGCTATGGAATATTTATCAAAGCAACGTGAACCTGGAGAGCACGAGTAATAGAACAGTAGAGGTAAAGATACCGGTATGCGAAAAAGGCAAGAGGAAGATTGCCGGCAGCACGAAGGTAGAGAAAAGACATAAGTTCCGAGCAAGCCCACTTATGCAGAAATAAGATTTCACGATAGAGGTGAAGAGGCAACTATGTGATAGGAGGAACACACAAAGGCAGAGAGAAAAATGGAGAACGGAGGAAATAAAGAAGAAGTTGCATGAGTTGAAGGAGAAACTCCGGAAGGAATAGGAGCAATTTAGATAGGAGAAGGAAGAGTAGTAGGAACAGGTACAGTAGGGGGTGCAACATGTAGAGATAGATGAAACTACACCTGTACAAGTAGTTGACTCATCTGAACAGCTGGCACCAATCAGGAAGGGTGAGTAGTTGCAGAAGCAAGACTTTGCTCAAGATATTGAACAAGAACATAAGAAAATGGATATGGATATGGAGTAACTTGAGTTAGAGCAAGACATCGACCTCGTGCCTCACCACCAAGAGGTCGACCCACCAGCTTCACTAGATCCAAAGGTGGAGCAAGTCCCAAGCGACCAAGGAGACACTGAAATCCTTGGAGACAATCTACAAGGAGAGATGCACAACATTTCATTTGATGAGTCACAACATAGATTTCTGCAGTCTCGCAAAGTGTCTACTCCATATGATCACACTTCTCCTGTGTAGTTTGAGGAATGAGTGATTGTGTCTGATGTGCGCAAACATCCAGTAGCATTGGCTGATGTTACCAGATCATATGCCGAAGCGACTAGCTCAAGTGTTCGCTTCTTGATAGCTGATAATGAGTGAATCACTAAGGAGTTACAGATGACCAAGTAGGGAGGAGAATTGGTTACAACATCCACCCAAGAATATTTCAAGAAGGCAATACTAGATGAAGTACTTTCGATTGACAAAGTTATGCGGGTGTTGTATTCGAAGTTTGGAACCATGCATAAGGCAGTTGTCCATCTCAATAGCTAGCAGCAGCGATGTGTTACGAGATCACATATCTTGTCGAACGTGCATGTTGTTGTTGATTACATGCAAACATGGACAATGGGATACAAGGGAGACACATTACACTTTCCCAAGATGATGAAGCCCAAAGAGGTCGAGTTGAAGGCACACATCTGGAGTCAGATCTGGAACTATGAAGATCTCCCACAGCTTGTTAAGTCCCTATAATACTAGTGATTCCCCCATTACTATTGTCCTTGTATCCCTTATTGTTATTTTTGTGCCCATATTGTCCCCATATTGTTATTATTGTTCCCCATAGAATCCCACTATTATTAATTTTGTGCCTTTATATTATTATTGTTAGGTCGGCTTTCATTATATTATGACCCCTTAGACTCCTATATATAGAAAGGAGGTTTTGTCATTTGAATCATCTAAGAATTGTTCATTTGTGTAATTTAAAGGAGGTTTCCCCCTCGAAGAGTCTTATTTCTAAGGCATTGATCTATCTTTTCTATCTTTTTATGAGTTGGTTTCATAACATTTGGTATCAAAGCTTTGGATTCTAGGGTTTCGCTGCTCTAAACAGATCATTGTGGAATTTTCACTATAACTTTTTTTCTGCGATGTTTTAGAAGCTTAAAAAAAACCCATCTGAGATGAAACTGAACCTCAGGCCTAAATTTCAAATATTGTCTCGCTATATGTTCAGAGATATAATATGAGGAAGTTATGGTTTTTGCAGACCCCCCAATTACATTCCAAACAAGTTACCTTGGGAAAATCGTCATAACTTTCGCTATGAGCATCAAATTGAATTTTCGTAAGAACTTACAGAAAGAGGATGGACTGTAGCCTTTTGGGTATCATTTTTAAAACCTAAGGTTGAAAAAGTGACCCATGAAATGTCGTACCAGTTTTCTCTACTGAACCAGTCTATACTCAGGTCATTGTGGGAGATTTGGCATAACACTTCATTGGAGAATCCAATCTTGACTAGACTTGCGGGGTTAGAAATATTACTCAGAGGGTTACCATAGGAAGGAATTTCAGACCTTAGAGATCCACAATTACAAAGATACATCAGATTCAATATCGAGCTCCTACAAAGTGAAAATAGGTGTGTATTTTTTTTTAATTTTTGCATAAGCTTGGTTTGAAAAATTAGTTTGAAGGAATTCAAAGGGCATAGTGAAGCATTATTATTGGCAATTGATGCCCTGAAGAAAGAAAATGGAAACACCTATTAAGAAACCTGAAAGCTCTAGCATGACTCATGAAGAAGAGGAAGAAATGCAACATGATATATCAAAATTATGAGACCAAGTACAACAAATTTCACTCACACAAAAAGTAACAGAAGCTAAGATGGATGGTTTAAAGAAAGATGTAGAAGCTAAGATGTATGGCGTGGAAGCTAAGATGTATGGTTTAAAGAAAGGCGTAGAAGCTAAGATGAATGACGTGGAAGCTAATATGGACGGTGTGGAAGCTCATATGGATGGTGTGGAAGCTAAGATGGATGATTTAAAGAAAGGAATAGAAGATTTGAAGACAGATTTGACAAAGTTTCTACAAGAAATGGTTACTAATGGCAAAAGGGCAGTAAAGGAAACTCATGATTTCATAGACTCTAACGTTGGATTGAAGAACCACCATGTTCCAAAGATTGATATGAGGAAGTTTGATGCAAAGGATCCCAGAACAAGGATACTACAAATGGAGTAATTTTTTGGTCTCCATAATGTGCAAAACACACAAAAGGTATGCATTGCAACTTTATATTTGGAACCAAAACAGTTTGTATGGTATCGATGGCTTTGCTCTCGTAAACAAATTGTCACTTGGGCTATTTTTACAAATGAAATGATGGCACATTATGAGGATAAAAAAAGCAACACCTTTTTTAGCCAATTGATAGATCTCAAACAAAAGGGTTCAATGATGGAGCACATTGAGGACTTCCAAAAACTGAATATAAGGGTAAAATATATTCCAAAGGAGAATAGGATTGATGTTTTCATAGGGACTTTAAAAGATAACATCCAACATGAGGTTCGCCTTTGGGAACCAGATTCATTGGAGAAGGCATTCAAGTTGGCAAGAAAAAAGGAAAGCAAAATTATGCAAACAAGGAAGCCTACCACTCACAATAATAAATATGGAAGTGGTGTTGCCACTATCCCTCCACAGCCTACAAGGTTGACACCACAACAATTGGAAGAAAAAGGAGCAAAAGGGCTTTGTTACAGTTGTGATAGAAAATACACTAAAGGTCATAAGTGTGCTGAGAATAAATTATTTTACATAGATTGTGAAGAGGAGGAAGAAAAGGAACAAGAACCATCAAAGGAAGAGGATATAGACCAAGAAAAAACCCTATAAAAAGAAGAAATGAATCTGACCATATCTTGTAATGCATTGGTTGGAATTACCACTCCTCAAACTATCAAGATAGAAGGGCATATCAAGAAGAAAAAGGTAATAGTGTTGATTTATTTGGGAAGTACCCATAATTTTATTCATTGTAAGATAACCAAGGAATTGAATTGATTCCTATATCCAGCACCAGTGTGTAAAGTGATGGTTGCAAGTGGAGGGACCATAAATTTCTCAGGAAAGTGCCATAATATCAAGCTATCCATGGGAGAATATGTATTGAATAGCCCAATGCTTTTCATTCCAATGGGTGGTGTTGATGTTGTACTAGGAGTCCAATGGCTACAATCCTTGGGTACAATAGCTTTTAATTTTCAAGAACTTTTCATGGAATTTTCTTCAAAAGGAAAGGAAGTTGAATTAAGGGGTATCGCAGGGAAACTGGGAAAGATAATTAGCTCTAATGGAATGACAAAGCTTCTAAATAAAGAACAACGAGGCATAATTTCACAATTATCTTCACTAGAGGTTCCCACATTGAAATCATCTATTTCTCTAGATCTCTAAAAAGTCTTGGACAATCATTCCAAGGTATTTGAGACTCCCAAAGGCCTCCCACCTATTCATGATCATGATCATGCTATTCATTTGATTACAGGAAGTGTTCCTGCAAACATCAGGCCTTACAGATATCCCTATGCCCAAAAGAGTGAAATTGAATGTATGGTTGCAGAAATGCTAGAGGATGGTATAATTCAACCTAGTCAAAGTTCTTCCTCTTCTTCAGTAGTATTGGTTCATAAGAAGGATGGATCATGGCACATGTATCTAGATTATAGGGAGCTCAACAAGCTCACTATTAAAGATAAATTTCCCATTCCTGTCATTGATGAATTATTGGATGAATTTCATGGATCAATTTACTT